>RXPK01003134.1:0-34500 GCA_004143645.1 Protaetia brevitarsis
TGCCTTCGCGAGAATAATAATAATAAGTTATTTGACGAAAAATTAAAATGTGTCCTGTTATAAAAGCCATGCCCTGAACGAAGTTGCCTGCTCCTGCCTTTTACGAAATGTATTGGCTCACGTTGTGAAATCAACCTTAAGCATTCGTTTCATTTATTATCTGACTTCACACTGCATATTAGTTGCCATTGTTTGTTGTTGGAATAGCAACAACAATAAGTAATTATTAAATTAATTTGAAATCTTTGATGAACCTTTCTGAACTATTGTTTTAATTCAAAATTTAACAGTGTTAGCAAAGTAGGTATCTACCTCTTCGCGAAACTGAACTAGTCACTAACTAAAAACGTAGCACAATACACCGAGACACAATTTCGCACTCTGCGCCATAAATACTATCTCCGAAAACAAATTGAGATAATGTTTTCTGCTAATGCAAATCGTCCTTGTTACACAACGTATGGCACTTTAAATTCAATCTTTATGGCGCAAACATACGTACACACGTATATGCACTAAAATTGCCTTCGCATTCAACGGGTGCAAATTTTTGTTGCGCAGGGATGATATCGGAGCATCTGAGAAGAGTGTGTTTGATAAATTCAAATCGGAATATATTGGTTCGGTGTTCGAAGGCTTTATCGAAATATTCTGAATACGAAAACGTGTCTGTTATCTACGCTTTAATAACCAGAGCGGCAACGTTTTTTTTCTTTTCTTTTCTTTTTTTTACTTTAGAAGGGCAATAGTTCTCTTTCTAGAATATTTGAGGAAATCTTATAAGAAAATTTTATATTTTCGTAGTTATACCCAATATTGAAATTCAATACAACTTTATTTTGTTAGCAAGGTTGGGGATTTTTTGCTAAGAATACAGTGCCGTCGAGTGTGAAAATAAGTGGGAATTATAATTCAATTTTAGTTATTCGGCTCATAAATCAAATGTTATAGATGCTTTGTGCACTTTAAGGGCATTGTTTCGAATAATTCTATCAAACGTGTATATGTTGTTGTTGTTATTGTTTTGGCCTTGGCGTTAGCCATTATATAATATATAATATATAATAAAAAAAATAAAAAAAAAAAAAACAAAAAAAAAAAAAAAAAAAAATAATATAATCAATAAAACTAGCAACGCCGTATGAAACAAGGGAAAACATTAGACACGCTTCACACCCGGGGCCGATCGGGCGACTTAGAACAACAGGTAGGCAACGGAAAAGGGAGAACCACATGGGGATAGTAATTACAAGGAAAAAACTAAACTAAATATTAAAAACCTATATTTTCATGTGACAATAAATTTTTTGAATTGATCTCTTTCTGTCCAAAGATATCAGATTATTAACGGTTAATTGGGAACTGAATACCATATTTAATAGATTAACTGAATAAAATTGATTTTATCTAAGTGTTTGCTACAACCCAAGATAATGATTGACATCACCGCACCCGATTTCACAGAAATTAAAGTTATGTTTTCTTTTAGCTTGATTTTATACAATGTGCAGGAAATCTTCCATGTTAAATGAAAGTTTAAAATTGCGACAGCATATTCTTTGTGACTCTAGTTTTATCATACAACGAGCAGTTCTCAAATTTGGAAGAAGAGCATAAAATAATGGTTGGCTTATCTTTGGTAAAGATTGAAATACTGAATCGCCATTCATTACGAATATCTTTTTTGTAAGTCCGAAAAAGTCGCTATCTGAAGTAGAATGTAATCTGAGATCTTCTCCACCACATGCCGCTTTTGCCAAAACTTCTACTTTTTCATTATAATAAATATTGGAGTGTCCTTTAATCCAAACGTATCTTATTGATTTACCATATTGTTTTATGCTGAAATCTATTAGTAGCATTTCTCCAATCATTTGAGATGACGAAAAACAAAATTCGAAGGCTCATCAAACCACTTTTGGAGTCGGTGAAGATTCGTAAAAGAGTCTTCCTCCATTTGGCAAATTATTCCATAGCTTTCTTATCGCTGTTGCTTCAGCTATAAACAGTCGCATTTTTGGCAGTGAGAATTTTTATAAAGTTGTTTATTAGGTACGATAAAGGCAATCACACATAGAATTTTGCTCCGTCAGTAATATGTGAATATCTCTAGAAATTTTTGGGCGATGTCATTAAATCCAAATTATTGAATGAATATCCTCTGAGAAGTTGGAAAAACATATTCGGTTTTTGAGTTTAGGCATTTGAATGGTAAGTGTATATAAAAAAATTTGCGACTTCAGGATTTTTAGGATCGAATGGGGCTGTATGCGTAAAGAACTAGTAAGAGGTGGAGATGTCTTTTTAAACCAATATGAACACGTAAGATTATGAATGTTTAATTTATTGCATTTGGATATAATGCAACGACTCCACATTTGAGTGAGGAGTATGTGAAGATGAAGAAATGATCCTGAAATTGAAAACAATCACTCGCTGATCAGGCACTAAAACTGCAGGTCTACTTATTACATTATTTAGATCTCATTTCGTTATCAAATTCTATTCCAAATTTAGAATTTAAGATAGAAAAGAAATTCAACATTTTAAAGAAATAAAATAAAAATGTAGATATTTTCATAACCCATATGAAACCATATACAGACACTATACGCCGTGGAAATGTCGCCGGGTGTGTTCTCGACGAAATGGTATGCTCTTTATTACCAGCTGCCTGCAGTTTTTAATGCACCGAATTACCGTAGAGTCTATCTGGATTCGCTCATACGAGAAAATATTCTGTGGTACTCCAACCTAGCGTCCCGGGAGTGTAATTTTTCGTGTGTGTATATGAGTTGCATTTTACATTATATCGTGGAAACTTCTATTAATATTCAAAGATTCCATGATGTGAACTTGCCAGAAATGCTTCTTTTTTTTTGGTTTATACACGCTGGTTTAGCATTTGTATTTGTGATAGCTTCGTTTGCAAATGTATTTTTTAAAATCATTATATGGGCTATATATATTTTGCTCTGTTTTTCAGAACACAATGCCCGGGATTTCAAAATTTAATTTATCTTAAAGTTCAGTACAATTTATATTTATATTTAAATTTATATTTTCAAATTCTATTATTATTTAGCTTGTCCGTTTACGATTTATATTTTTTTTTATTTTTAATAAAAATCAATTAAATTAAAATAGTGGTTTCAATACACCCAGCGACCTCTCTGATAAGTGAAAGAAAACTGTGTAAAGTGACTTCCTACCTGCTAGGTGGCACGGGACGTTTCAAAGGGGACCAGACCGTCTGTCAAAATCGTACTCCGGACGCCTATTAACGAATAGGCAGTTCGTAGGAAATTTTTATAGAAAATTTCTTAATAAACTTGCAGGTATTCGATAAGGATTTCTTTAGGTAACACTTCTTGGAACTTTGATATTTTTTTTGAATTGTGGCAAAATCGTTATAGGAAAATTAATACTACCGTCTTCTCTGGTGGCCACCAACAGAGTGAGGATTCAAACCAGATTCAACAGTTAACAGCCTTTGATTATTATCGCAACAGGCAGGCCAACCTGGATTTTGAAAGATATAACTAACCGACGTTAAAATACCGTTATTTTCTCTAGTTTGAGGGGAATACGCCAAACGTTATAAAAAAAAAAAACATCCCGAAGAATAAAAAATGTCTCCGAGCAAAATATAACAAAAACATATTATACCAGGTAAGCTTGAATTAACATATAAAATAATGTTTACATTATAATAAGGCAATATTTAGTACCTAATGCTAATATTGTCCATTTTAAATAACTATCTTTAACAAATTCATAATTCGTCTGTAAAGTAGGTAACTGAGTACACGCCTCACTTTTGAATTACTTGTTCATTTAGTTTGAAAACCTGTTCCTGTACATTAGATTTCAGACCTTAGATATCATAGCAATATATACCCAAAACTGCTAATATTGCAATACTTTTGAAAATTACCAAAGAAAGCTCTTAACAATGTGCTCCAATATTCTGTAAAATTTTAATGTTAATATTAGAACATTTTGTCTGATTTTGTATATCTGAAAGAGTGTTTTTAATCAATGTGAAACCTTGAAATTAATTGAACGTTATCGCAAAATGTTAAAGTAATTGTTTCCGCTTCCTACAAGTTACTACAAGATTCAGAAAGCACCTACAGGAAATCGAACTCTTCGATAACACTGAATGTTGGATGTCTTTGGGGAACGAGGAAACATTTGAGCACATTTTCTGTCACTCTCCTGTGATCATGAGTATCAGGCATGTGAGGTTTTGAATTATCCTTTCATTAACCTGAAAAATTTTTTGTTCACTCATATTCTGACCTAGGTAATTTAAATACATGAACTTGTTGGATGAACTATAAGACAACATTCACTCTTGTGGTGCTAATGACTGCAGTGGATGGTACAATTAATCGAACCACCATCTGAATGCTATCTCTCCTATCCAATATCTAATAGTCTTCAAAATTACAGTTAACAAGGAATGGATGCATAAGAATTGCAAAGAATAATGGAAGAGTGCATTAGAGGAAAGACAAGAAAGACAACAGTTCTTAAAGCAACATAGTTCAGAATTCATAAAGAACCTATCGATTGTGAATAAAGGTAAGAAAACCATTGGATCATAGTAATAGTGTTTACGTCACTGCATATTATATATATTATATATTATATTATATTATATGAGTAGGCAAAGAGCTAACACAAACGCATGCACTAACAGCAACCCTAATTATAACTGCCTTGGAGTATTTACTGAGAAAAGAGCCATAAGTCGGGAAAAAGCATAATATATCATCAGAAAGTACGATAATGGCATATACCGATACTAAACTATTTTTGACAAGATCTAAACATAACCTAAAAGAAGAAAAGTGAAAGAAGAATTAAAAAATAAGCACTCTAGCATAATTAGGGCAAAAGTACTCATATGCTTAAAAGGGTCTATAAATAATAAAGATGAAGGAACACTAGGAGCTCTAGAGAAGATCTAATGAATCAAATGAAATGGACGAGACACAATCTTGCTTTGGAATGTATTAAGAAATTCAAAGGCAAGAATCTAACACACGTTAGACTGAAGTGGATCGGATATTGATAAGAAACTGAAACTATAACTACAGAGCCAGGCTCAGTGAATTGATTTAGTTTAGAGCTGCACCAAAACTCGAGAATGCAAGAGATAAGAAATACAAAAACGCCATTTCATTTGAAGGGTCTGTCTCGTCAGTACAGATTCTGCTTCTGTTTACTATATAGGAGATGCATAAGAAATCTTTTAATAACAAAAAGAATAAATGTCAAAAATTGTGTTAAATATTTTTACGAGTTGAATCATGATAACAAGGAATAAATATGCATTGAATCCCGAAGCTCCAAGATAGAATAAAGACTGGTTTTGGAATGCATTCGAGAACTGAACGAGACTGACAAACTGTAATAAATTTGTTTTGCTGTAGGTGCTCGGAAATTCAGCAATCGAAAGAAATGAGCAAGTCGAAGAATTAGCTAGAAAATTGGTTTTGCATATAGGCACAGAAAGAATGCTCAAAACCATAGTACTAGACCAGGTAAGATACAATTACCACAAAAAGTAGAAAAAATAATTCAATCCCACCGCTGCTATCATGTTGTATGATGATATGTATACAATGACAATTCAATATAAAAACAAAACAATATAGACTGCTCATGTTACACGCCCCCCTTTTATTTGTTATTTAATAAAGTCTGTAATCTTGAAATCTGCTTGGCATTCTTATGACTCCACTTCCTTTAGACGATACCTTTTCACCATTATTGTGAAACTTGGTAGAACGGTCAATTTCTGTGTCCGGAGGATGATTCTTCACTTGCTCTTCGATAGGTGGAGCCGACCCTTTAGATGGAATTTCCTTTAAGTGAATTCTATTTCTTCTAATTTCACCTCCTTCCTGAGTTTGGACGTGATAACTTTTTTTTTTATCTTTTTTCAGTATTTCTCCTGGTATCCATTTTCTGATACCTTGCTGTAGCATGACTGGTTGCCTTTCCAATGCTGATAGTGGTTTCTTACCAATATTGTAGTAGGTCGCTGACTTGGTTTGAGTATTTCATAATATGTCAATATGTTGTTCTGTATTGAAGTGGGGTTTTAGAATATTTCGAGAGCAGGGCAATTGAGTTCTAAATTTTCTTCCCAATAGCATTTCAGTTGGCGAAGGAAGTGTTTGTTTAGGCGAACTATTGTATTCAATAGTGACTAAATATGAATATATTTCCGTTGATTCTTTAGTAGCAGAGTTTTCAGTGTACCATGTCTCTCTATTAACCCATTAGATTGACTGTATGTTGGGCTCGCCGTTACATGGGTTATATCAAGTTCTTGTAGGAATTGTCTAAAGCTTCTTGAAAAAAAGGATGGTCAATTATCAGACAATATTATCGGCGAAAGTCCATGACTTTTGAACGTAGTAAGCAAACCCTCAATCGTTGACGAAACATCTTTCTTTGACATTTTAATCAGTTCTACAAATTTACTATGATAGTCACTTGCGATCAAATAAATGAAGCTTTAAAAAGGTAGAAAGAACACTAGAACCATACAATCAGGCAAACTCATGGCGAAACTTTTATGAAGAGACTATCAAATAAGAAGACTAGCAAACTGTTAAGACCTAGTAGCAATCATCAGCAGCAAGAACACTATGCGCTGAAAGGACACCTACAGAAGGGTGGGGTCAACGTCGGAGATAGCAACTACAGACTGTGTGTATGATAGAAGCCGCATATCACATCCAGCTCTAGATGGAAAAGGACAAGCAATTTTTCTCAAGCCGAAAATGAGCCTAAGGCATTATTTTGATCAATCCTCTAGGGATATGTATCGGAATGGCCGATATGATTTAGTGACGTATTAAAGGCGAAAAAATATTATTAAAGCAAGTGTTAACGACTGGAGTCACTGGTGGAAAAGAAAGAGAGAGAGAGAGACCACATGTAAAATGAATCCACATGAATGCTTTATGAAGAGATTGATGAAAAATAAAGAAGAATGCACAAGTTCGGATTTTGCAAAAACGTTGTGGCGTTCCAATCTGGCAGCTTAGTTAGGGTAAAGTTTCCAATGATGGACTTGAAGAATGCCAGAGTAAATGGCTATTCAAGGAAGTAAAATTCTGATCTAAAAAATACGGCTTTCCACAATTTATGCTACTTAAAGAATACGGTTAAACTACGCAACTAACAATAAGACCCCAAAAATGGAACGGACGTAAACATATAATTAGTGATAAAGTGATCCTTTTACGTAAAACAAAAACTACAACGTATATAGATGGTGACCATATTCGGGAAACTAACTAAAAATATAAATTATACAATTTTAAATAATATTCTTCCTTTGTAGTTCGGCGATACGCATTTTAACTAACCTACGCAAATATAGGAGCTGGGTCAACCTACGTTACGTACAACACAGTCCGCTATATAGTTACAATAAATCGCTCTTGGCAATAGATCGAAAGATAATAAAGTTAGATTATTTAAGCGAACACCATAACGGTGCTTGTCGCTTGCCCGAGTGAACGTACTATAGATAGACAAGTATAACTGCTAATCGCAAGATCAATTTATAGACAATCTTGCGCTAAACAACCGAAAGTGTTGCGTAATGGTATGTGGAAGCTGAAGCTATTAGAAACGACCTTAAACACTTTTTTTTTCCTTTACTTCGTCAACCACTAAGGTCGTTTAATGTATTTCGCTCCACCTATGCGATACATATATACACTTACATGTGTAATATACAGCGTTATCCAAAAACTCATGTGTAAGGTAAAGCTTTTGTGTCCATTCAGCAATAGATTTTCAATATAATAAACTTTAGTTGGAGTTGTTTAAAGTAAAAAAGTAATTTTGGTCCCTTACTAAATTTATGTTAATCATTTGGTATGTAACGTAATGTAGTTATATGTAAATGTACATTGAAATACAAAATTCACGTTCCCTTAAAATTTCTTCGCGAGCAAATAATATATCTAATTTAAATGTAAACATATCTGAGGCAGCGCTCTACGGAAAGTTGAGAGCTTAACTAAACAAGGGCCACATGTCAAGCAAACACAGAGAATGGAATGAAAATACCACAATATTTTCAAACACTCAAGAAAAAGGTTAAACTTATCGGCTTTTTTGTGCCTTCGACTGCTGAATGTCCGAGGACCCACAGTGGAATAACTTTATCGTGACCTGTCAGGCCATTCAATTATATAATAGTCCAATATATTGCAAAACCAGTTTTGATTGTACTTTAGAGGAATTGAAAGTACTTGGGCAGAAATATTTAGGGAAGGATCTATTGGAGCCCTCGAGGGTTCTCAAGTTCCCACTGGGCAAGATACCGGGTTTTATAGAGAACACCAAGCTGCTCGAGTGGAAGTAAGAGATTTAATAGGGACGGTACAATGAGCACCTACCTCAAGTGCCTGGACTATAGGTTCCCACCTTAGAGAAGAAGAAGAACTTAGGATTCATTAGTGCCTTCAGTGTCTCCTGCCCATCTGTTGTAATAAAGATTTTTACAAGCCTTTTGATTGTTTTTTATTGCACGATACAACTTTGCGTATATCTCTACTTGAACAACCGTGTCATAGTTTCCTAGTGCAAATAGAGACATGTTGAAATCGTGTGGTATTGCCTGATTCTCCAAAGATTGCCTCTCACATAACGAACAATATTGTTGTGTCCCAATCCTCCATACCTGTTACATGTGTGAAGTTCTTGTGATTTGAGATGTCTCATTTCCGCCTCCTCCTTTATCACCAAATGAAAAATCTTCATTGCTTCTGTTATTCCTAAACACACAGGACTCTGTACCCTACTAAGTCCATCACGATGTCCAAAACAGCATATCTGGTCTTAAGCCCCAACTTTTTTTCATGAGTTCTTCTAGCCATTTTGAGTAGTCATCGCTCTAGTTAATTCTTTAAAGTTTTCGATCCCAAGTAAGGTTGGAGTCAAGAATGACACCAAGATATTTTACTTCTGCAGTTTTAGCGGTTGGAGACTATGTTATTCCTAGTCCTAAAATGAATGTTCTTGAAAAGATTTCTTTCAATAACGCATTCATTTAGTAGCTGTTGTTGTTCCATTTCTTCTTTTTTGATTGTTGGTTAATATTTTTCGTAGCCATCGTAAAGTATATATTTTGTATAATCTACTATACGATTAATGAAAAAATCGGGGTATTCATTGTTGGTCAATATTTAGAAAGATTTCTGCTTTTTGTATGTTGTTTGTATGTCATGGGCTAATTTACTTGCATTTTGCGCAGCATATATTATGAATTGGAAAGAGCTACTATAGGCTTTGTTATATTTTTCAAGGAATTGCACAAGTACTCTTAATATGATCAGATACAACCTTTTAGTAGAAACTAAAATAAAGTTGGTGTTATAAACGAAACATTTTCGAATTTTGAAAATTCACATACATCACATCATAAAAGTACGCTACAGGGGAAGTTTCAAAATCAATTATTTTAAATGAGGTAATGGTGATATTGTTTGAAATCCGTGAGCGCTTGAGTGCGAGTCTTGAAAACAATTTAAGTTTTCCAAGAGAACAACGTTGTGAGTAGTTTGCCGAAGCACTGAATCCGCTGTATAGGACAATTTTTTAAAAGAAAGGAGAACATTTAGGACACAGTCGAAGAAATACAGCACCAGAACACGTATTCTTCAAGAAACTTTATGCGAAGTGCGAGATGAACGTACCTCCGGTAATAGTTACAATCTTGTTATAAACGTAATGGTATCGAATGCCTTTTATACATTAAGAGATTAGGATATATATGAATTGTTAGAGTAATGCACTCTCTATAGTTTCTTAGCATCATTAAGTAAAGTCTAAGTTCTTTTTCAATAGTTGCAGACGCTTGCAGGTAACTTGTTGTAAACAACAGCTGCATTGTCCTGAATAACTGTACAGTAATTGGCTTTGAAGTTGTTGAATACGTTTTAGTTCCAACTGTGATTGCTCAAGTACTTACGCTGGTTGCACATTTGAATAACTTTGTCTTTGTCTCGTTGACAGCTTACTAGGCGGAGTTTTGTATATTTTTAGGTTAGATATATGGGCTATAAGTAAGGGACATTATGTTACTGCCCTGTTACTGGTAAGTAGTGACCAGTAACTGACAACACAAATACTGATAAATGATAGGTAATACGAATAAAATTAGTACTTCCTAATTTTGTTTATTAATTTACTATGAGATAACCACTTCCGCGTCCGGAATTTCCGCGCCCATCAACAATTTTCCCATTTCCGCGCTCATATTATTACAGACATTTATCAATTAGCCATTTCCGACTCTATGTAATTAAACTATATAATCGTGCACAAAGAACCTATATTTAATTAAATCAATCAATAATCAAAGCCCTTTGATGTAGTTAAAAGGTTAACACTTTCTATGGGCTATGCGCCATAATAGTAAATTTGGAAATACTCTCGAACAGATACAAAAACACTATTGGCAACACAAAATTTGCAAATTAATTGTTATGACAACGCAACCTAAGCTCTTATATTGGAGATGATTTTCCTCACTTACCACAATTACGTCTTTTCTTGTTCTGGTTAATAAAAATCTAAAAAATATACAGAGTGCATACCCACCCGCAATGCGCGTAAGGCGCTGAAATGAGACACTTAAACAATTGGGCGCGGAAATGGCTAAAGTTAATACTAGTAAATTTCAGGCGCGGAAATGGGAAGCGCGGAAGTGGCAAGATACCATTTCAACAATTGTTTGTCTTCATCAGGCTGTAACGTGATCACAATAAAAGTCAGTGTTAGAACATGAAAAAACAACGGAAGGATTTAAAATGAATATGCATTTGCTGACTGGATATTGTGGAAAAAAGAAAAGTGTTTCAATGTCAGGCCGCACTCGACAGTCAAGTGATTACTGAATCAAAATTAGGAAGTACTAATTTTATTCTTATTACCTATTCGTCTCACCTGATTATGGACAATGAGTTTCTGTTCCTATTTTAAAAACAATCGAAGGTACTGCCAGTAACAACTTCCAATTCGTACAGAAAAAACAAATATATTCATCAGAAAGTCACTAATAAAAAATCAGATTCAAAATTTAGAGATTTCGATGGAGAAAATGCATGTCTACATAGTTAGAATTTCAATTTCCTATACGGGTGAATTAATTTAAATCGCTGGTCCATGAATAATCATTTACCGACCTGTATTTATCCCGAAAGTCGATTTAAACGCTTACTGGATATACACACAACCGCGGTGTTAACATTTAGCAATGGTGATTCAAATTTAATTATTTTTAAACGCGTATAAATATGAAAACATTTGACCTTTCAAATTACCGTTTCTCCGTGCAAATTAATATTTACGAACTTTAAATTGTGGTATAACGCATGGGTGTGGCTCTCAGTATTATATTCACATCGAAAAAAAATTAATGGTTCTGCAATTAATTGACAGTCCTTTTAGATATACTTATCTCTATTGAAATTTACACTTGTTTGTAGAAATTCTGTTCTTTATTAATATAAGTAAGACCAGAATTACAATGTATTCCTTTTGCATAAAAACAGTACAAGAAATACAAGTAACCTTGATTGACATTACATGCTTGTGCTTTCTGCATGATAACAGCATCTTCCGTAATTCCAGTAATGTGGCATTTAACTACATTATGGTGTAAATCTTGATCAAAATAAGGGCAATATTTCTTGTAACAGTTGGAGAGACGAGGGAATATTGAATGGCCAGCCTGTTCGCCAGATTTAAATATATCTTTCACCCTTTTCTAATTATTTATGCCTTGTAGTCTTCTTGGGTTTTAGGTCGATGTAAAGATAAATAAATATTTTGAAGGTAAAATTGAAAATAAATCAACGAAACACCTTTTTCTAAAAAATTCCGCGGAGGAGACCAGCACAAAAGTTCATCTATTTAGAATAAATAAATAATAGACTGCATAATACTTAACTGCTGCCCTTTAGCATTAATTATACCTTGGCTTCTGAAGACATTAAAAACCATGAAGCGTTCAAGTCCGCCGCCCTCATTGAGAGGAGTTTATTTCCCATACGCTCGTATACATTTCTATTTAGTGGTTTGGAAACTTTATTTTTAATGGTTATTGCTTTGGTGCTTCCTATTTATTTTATTTACATCTAATAGAGGTATGGATTTTTTTCAGATGATTTACTCCTCATGAGTCGTCTCAATCGATTGTGGATGGCAGCGTAGATCTGATCCGATCACGGTGCCCAGGAATTAAACAACAACTCTCGAGATTTTTTTTCCCTTAAGGATACGTAATAAAACCAAAATAACCTATAGAGGAAAAATTTGAAAATCCGAATTACCTGCCCAGGGATTTCCCAAATTCCTTGAGTGTTTCTAAAAATAAGTAATGGAGGATAATTTGAACACTTCAATCAATTTACTTAGTTTTGACTAAAATCTTTATTGTAAATAATTTTGTGCATCTGCAATGTACGTATACCTAATATTAGTTAAGAACATTAAAAATAAAAACATTGTTGCCATGAGAAAGAAATGCACTATCGACTGGTAACATAACAATTGGCATCGTCTCCTTTCCGTACAAATTTGTTTTAGTGCCATTTCGTGCACGATTAGAGTTCAGGATTTTTTATACAGATATATGCGATCAGATATTACAATCGGCAGCAATTTTATGATTACTTCCAGGCGAGAAAACCCATTACACTTTTATTTAATACCGGCTGTGGTTTAAATATTCTCTTTTTAGCCATAAAATATAAATTATATGTATAGAGACTGAGAAAAAGGATTTGTTACGACAATGAAATATATTAATATGATCAAAGATAATACATCCCACTTTGATATACATAGAAAAGCCACACACACAAACAATTATATACACAACTTATCTTATGCAAGCTATAAACAAAAATACACAGCATTCTTTTTCTTAATCACTAGATTACTGAACACACCGCTTGCGGAAGATAATTTTTAAAAAAAGTTGGAATATATATATCATGCAGCAGAAATTAATGGTTACAAGAAAACTGTGGTAGATAAAATTAAAAAGAAGTTAGAAAATAAGAGGTCATTAAGAAATATAACTACACTTATTCCAGATAAAATAGTGGAGAAAAAGTTTTGCAGATTTAACTTTAATAAATTATGGGTTAACCAAATATTAAACTTGTGTAAAAAATACAATCTTAGTCCGGTTTTTCAAAATTCTAATACTTTAAAAAATAAATTAAAATTTAATATTGAAATTATTGATTTTAAAAAATGTTCTGGGATTTATAAGATCCAATGCGATGTTTCTTACTGGTTACTACTTTCGTTATCCATCTATAACTGCTTCATGCGGAGACAATATGGAATATTCAATAATAATATAATTAGTTGGTAAGATACTATTAAGCAGACAGACTAAAACGTTCTGAGTACCTATATTGGATCACTCAATTTGCAAAATCATCCTTGAAATGGTTACCTTTACATATACGGCTGTCAGATGTAATCGGCGCATGTCTTTTGTATGGTAAGTATTACCTTTAGCAAATTAAATGCGAACCTGAGTTTCACAAATCTTCGATTATTAATGCAATCGAAACTACAGCACACTGAAATAGTAATTAAAAATTATTTGAAAACAATTCTGAATTATGCATTGTTCGGTACGTAGCACTTGTAGTTCTGGTTGCATAAATAATTGAAGATTTGTGGAGCTTCGATTCGCATTTAATTTGTTAAAGGTAGTACATATATTTTAAGTACCATCTTTTTCAAATGATATCTGAATCTGAGCTCCGTAAATTGATTAAGGTGTTTGTTTTAACATAAATTGCAAAACCCTTTTATTGTTCGGCATGAAAATTGAGAATAGTCTACGTGGGTAGAAACTATATTTTGGTATGTGGTAAATCCGCACGTAATTGAAAGATATCCCCATTAAGTTGACCTAAATAGCGGCAGCTTTTTATTAAGTTTGCCGTAACATTATAATCCTCACAAAGAGACTAAAATCAATATAATTTCAAAGGGAAATATTTTGACATTATTTACTTATTCGATAGAGATTATACTCAACTGAATACAGGTTCGTTCATGCCATGAGAAATATGAATTATGATGATCAATCAAAACCTTCTACCTAGTTGTCTTCTGCAATTCCAAACTTAGAGAGATTTCAGTAGTCAACAATAACGGCACGATTTTTTTTTTAATTTTATTTTACAATGCGAAATATCGTGTTATCAATCATCTTCATTGTCATATGCTTCCGTGGCGATGCTATGGAAATACAAACGATATCTCATGTTAAAAACAAATAAGGATTTACGTTCGATTATATATGATCCCATCAGATTGTCATTTCCATCCTATTATACTTTTAAATTATCTCGGAAGAAATATTCCATAGATAGAAAGTAAATAAGGTATTCGTTGGCAATCAATCACCTTAAACAAATATTTTTTAGTCGAAAGGGGATGCATTGTCTTCACTTTGTGTATTTAATTTTGTGAATTTGATTGAGCCACTAAAAATGCAAGAATATTATTTGTAAATTACAGTTTTGTTTGTTTTTCTTGTTTTTTTAGGTCATTTTTTGAAAAATATTCAAATTTATAACGACGTTTTGCATTTATTGTACAAGTAAAAATATAAATTATAAAGGAGTAGTGTTATTTATAAATATTTTTTGTTTGTTTAATAAATGACAAAATCATCATAACTATTTTATTTACTATAAATTCTTAATATACCCTTTTGTTGTATTTAAAGATTGGCTTTCAATGTAGTATGTTGATTTGTAAATTAATCCGTAAATCAGTAAGTCTTTTCTTCTTGTTGATAATCTTTTAGTTTTATTCTTTATAAAAAATATTTTGTCGGAATATTTTGTTTAAAAGCGTCAGAAAATAAAGATATTTGTGATATGTTTTTGAAAATTGCAAAGCATCACTTTATATTCTTTAATACTTGATTTGTATTCCAAATGAAATTGTAGATTTATTTGTCGGAGTACGTAGTCTCTGCTATTGGCACACGATATTTTTTGCGAAATAAATAGACTTGTATATAACATGTAATACTGTAACTTTGACTCAATGTAATTTCGCAGTTGTCAAAGGCACACCAGTTTTTCAGTCACATAAATTAATAGGAAACCGGCTCTCAAGAACATTTTATATCCATAATAGAATTTTTGGGCAGCGCTAACATGCAGGCCCTTTTCTCTTGTGAGTATACATATATGCGTCTATTTTACTGAATATAAAAAAGATAAAGTTAAAAGAAATGAATGCATAATCAGGCCACAGACTAGGGGCATTTGTGTATTAATTAACAGATTGGCAACAAAAATGACGTAATACTTATTAATTAGGAAATTAACAGGAATCTACCCGTATCAATAAACACAATCATATCGTCAAACAAATATTGCATAAATAAAATATTTTCGTGGTTTTCCTCACTCCTTGGTAAATGCTGAGAGACGAACATCTTAAGTCGCTCCACGAGTGCATGTGTAATAATGACTTATGGCTGGGTCGATGCCTCCTGTAATTGGCGTAAGCTGTTGGGGGATGCCAAGGCATGAAATTCAAAGTGGATCACCTGTTACCATGTGTATTATTACATAAAATATATTCTTTTATTTTACTATGTTATACCCTTTGTATCGAGTTGGAGTTTGGTACATATCGTTAGAGTATGTGATAGGTATATTTGGTGACAAAATCATTGGTGCCCCAAAGGGTAACATATAAGAAAAGCACTGCTAAAACATTTATTTAAATTTTTGGCTTACTTGGAGGATGTCTAGAATCGTCAAAAATCAAAAAAAAAAAATATAGGTATCGCATAGGTTAGCGGAAATGATTCTTGTTTGGTTTGCTTGGTTAGCTTGGAAGCTATAAACGTTACAAAGTTAAAACTTTCTGGGATTCAATATTATATGACGGGCTTTCGTTTCAGAATTAGCCACTCGAAATAACTTTTAAAATACCTTGTATTGGTAAGACTAAAATTACAAGTTTTTTTTTTTTTTATGAAAAAATAATTTTGCAAAGTATGAGTTACACTATGTGGTTTATACTTGTTGATGGAATATGTGCCTATTTCCCGTTTCATCTTAACATTTTTACATGCATGAAAAACCATCTAATTTAATTTTCTTCTTTTTTTTCGACAATTAAATGAATAAATTAGATTGAATTTTCCATAACCCTAAAACATATACGCAGAATTTTTTACATGTAACTTTTTTTTTACTTTGAGGTGCTCGCTGGCTTATCCAGAAATATTACTTTGTGTTACCGCGGAACTGGAAACCCTTTGGCAAGTGAAATACAAAGTCACGATAACTCGAAGTGTAAAACCGCAATGCAAGCGGTAAACAACTGGGTAAAAAGTGGGGGGAATGTCGACTTTTTTCTTTTATATTTCATTTTCATTGTATTTTATGTTTTCCACTTTAGGATTTTGCCGTAGCAGAAGTCAGAGGTTGTTCCTTTAATAAGGGTTTGCGTCGTTTGATGTAGAAGCAAGTATTTACTGACAAAAACAGAATTTAATCGCTTATTCTGCCGTGACGTTTGTGAAAAGTTACGTTTACGATATGTGAGGGATTGTTAGAAAGTTACAGTAATGGCAATAGGGTAAATAATTTATGGAACTGTCATTTGGTGACTGTTAAATAGAAGTTGTTCATGGGTATCCTAGCGTTTGGGGATCCATTACCTTCATATTCGTGTAATTTTCCATATTTCCTTCACTTGTTTTTTTTTTCTATAATTTGTTTAATTCTTTCCCATCCAGACTAAACAGATTGCACTTTATTCTTGAGCGACCACATGTTAAAAGGAAAATCACGAATAGAAACAGCATTACTCCACGACGAGGCAAAAAGGTGCGGGTAAATACAGTGGTGTACAAAGTAAAATAACAACAATCTCTAAATAACAAAGTAGCAATAAGATTATTTGAGAAGGGCCCAAGCAAAATTTAACATGTCCATGCTGCCAAAGTTTACAGGAAAGGATTTCTATTTGTGCTGGAAAATAGTGGAACAATTCTGTGAGTCGATAATTTATTTGTTAAATTGTACTAAAAATTTGGATTTTCAAAGCGATTATTAATTGAAAAAGTGACATTTTTTTGCTGGACTTGTTGTGCTTTGTTTAGACTTGTTAGATTTCGACGCGAATACTTTTGGATTTATTGCGTGAAAACTGGGCACTTCGACGAGTAGGTGTACCGAAGTCAGCTTATAAGAGGAACATTTTATTTAATTCATAATCTCTCCACAAAGCATTAAATTCAACCATTTGATGCCACCTGGACTTATTTAGTTAGTGTATATATTTTTAGTCGAAAATATGCTACTACTTCAACCCATGGACATGTTTAGTTTTGCGTGAAAACCCCTTTTTCAATTGCAGTTTAAGCTGGTCTTTTATTATTTTGATCGAAACTAACAACGGTAATGGATTGGCAAGGTGTGGAACTCATATCAACATGTGCAACTCACTTCGAGAGAACTTGGGCATACAACAATACCTAATTCACATTATTGTGAGTCAAAATAATATTACAGGAACTACTGAATACATGGGTTAAAAAATCACAACAATGACCACTAATCCATGAATGGTGGGATAATTCAATATGATCCTCTTTTGGCACTTTCAAATCGCAAATTTAAAAACTCATCAATGAATGGATGCATAATCAGTTCTGTGGAGTGTGGCAAAAATCACAGAGACAGGTAAAAGAGTTTCTAATAGGGAGATTGTTAAATTGATAGTAGATCTCCTGAATGGTCACTGCTGACTAGTAATGGGCGTGGAGAACACCACAGCTAGCAGTTATACAAAGAAGCCACTCTCAAAGATGATAGGCCTAATTAAGAGAGCAAAACTAGAAAGCGTCTTCTAGGAAAAACGGGATCACAATAGATAAGAAAAGGTCGCGGTGAAACAGGTTCGTAGGGCACCCCAACTTTAATCTGATCTAATCTAATAATACATAATATGAATTATTGTATTTGATGGAAAACAGTAATCGTTTGATAGTGGTAATATTTTATTTAAATTAAGCAAAAAATTATTACTAAAAAGAAGTAGATGACGCTCGCAAACTTCTAAGTTATGTTTTGTATCTTTTTTATGAATAGTCTGTTCAAAATATTTAATACGATATTCTAATATAACATTGCAGTATACAGTTTGAAGGTAGGCTAATCAAATTTAAGTGAATTGAAAGTCCCAAGTCAAGAGATGCGTGTATAGAACGCTGGAATAGAAATTTTTACAGTGCAGATTAAAACCTATACATTTTATCAAGCATAGGTGCCGCCTACCAATACCGTTGCAAACGAACGATAGTAGGGCGTAGCAAGTGGAAGTGAATAGGACAACGACAGCGAGGCTCACAGAACAGTAAGAACAGATATTGAACTTGACCGAAATTCTGTGCACTTGGAAAATAGTTTCGTATCCAGTCACCAGCAACGGTATTTTACCGCGCTAATTTGAAAATATAATTATTGTTTTTTAAATTATTTATTATTGATAGGAGATAATTTATTGCCAAACAAAAACTATGTTAAATAATTCTTTCTTTTATTCATCGATATCTAATTGATATATAAACAGAGAAACACTATAATCAATACACTATCAGTGAACTAAAAAATACGCCTTAAACTTAGAAGAAGACAGTCACAAGGATTTTTATCTGTTAATGCTAAAAGATACTGAAAATGCGTATATAAAATCCCTACGAATATTGATTACTACGTGCAACAATATCTTATAAAATCATATACACATTTTGGAGATATTTTAACATTAAAAACAAAAATCATCGTCGTCTCCTTCCAAATAGACATGTTCTTGTTTACCAATAAATTATCCACTTTTAACTCGAATATTCACATCGATCCGTCGATGTAAATTTAATAACATGAATGTTATATTCTATTACAACAAAAATCTGAAGTTCTTTTAGCGTTGCCGATTTATTTCAGTAAATTTCAAAAAATTAATGCGGTGTAACCGAGTTCGCACGTAGTTGCGCAGCCATTTTGGTCGGCTTAATAGATAAGGACAAGGAGTACAGCTGTTGTAGGGCCTGCCAACTTAATACGCAACGTAAACGTTTAAAAAATAAAAATACTAATTTTCCGATTGTAGCGCTCAACTTGTTTGGAGCCCAGTGAGAACAAGTTGGTTACATTTACGTGAATTTAACGTTGTATTGGTTGAAACAACGTTAATGGTTATAAGTAACACGTTTATTATATAACCAATTTTTAACTATACATTGAAGAAACGTTATATAACTAAAAAATGTAACGGATAGTTTAAATTTAACTAAAATAACACGTTGTAGTTGCAATCGTTTATTTTAGGTTATAAAAAACGTTACAATATGAGAAATTATTAACTGAAATGTAATCCATAGTTTTAAATATAACTAAAATAAAACGTTATAGTTTCACTGCTTATTTTACGTTAAAAAACAACGTGGAAATATGAAAAATTATTAACTGAAATGTACCGCATAGTTTAAATATAACTAAAATAAAACGTTTTAGTTCACCGTTTTACTCTGCGTGAAAGACAACGTTGAAAAATGAAAAATTTAGTGCGCTGAAATGTAACGCATAGTTTAGATATAATTAAAATATGAAGTTGTAGTTTCACCGTTTACTCGTTGAAAGACGTTTGAAAGACAACGTTGAAAATATGAAAATTATTAACTGAAAGTAACGCATATTTCAAGTACAACTAAAATAAAACGTAGTTTCACCATTTACTCTACGTTAAAAAGCAACGTTGAAATATGAAAAACTATTAACTGCAATCCAACGCATAAGTATAAGTATAGTTAAAATAAAATGGTGTTAAATTTGTTTGTTTTAAGATGTGCTTTTGCATGAATGAATGCAAAATGTATTTAACAATAGGTAACACAATTATTGTATTAAAACTGCACTACTGATGAATGTATCATCCCTCCCCCATTTCAAATAAACTCTTCCACCTCTGTTGCGCATCTGCAACGTGCACGGTGCACTTGCAGTTGCTTGCAGTTACATGTCTACTACGCTAGTCTAGTGTTAGAACTTTTCTTTATCTTTATAACAAAGTTTTATATTAATATGTGATACGCAACAATCAGTGTATTTAACTAAACGGTGAGTAGCTAGGTACCCCATCAATTAAGTCTATCCTGGTTATATTTGCATATACGACGCACATTGCACGTATAATTATGTATATGCATATACACAATTGGCAAAACAGCATAGTAGCCATCTTAAAATAAGAACACTAATGTCAGAAAATTTAACTATATTCTAAAATTTGTTCTTGAGGAACCTGGTTTCTTAGTATACACCACCTTCTTACTTTATTTTCAAATATATAGGTTAGCGAATGCTGATGGTTCTAAAATCTGGATTCTTGTGTAAAAGAAATTATTCTAATTACTGTTACATGACGTCGTTGCAGTGAAGCATAACTGGAAGGGAAGGAACACTTAGTTTTCACAAAACGGGAACCAGAGATAATACGGGAACTATAGTAACAATATACAGTGAGTATTAATACTTTCATTCGTTTGTAATACAAAAATCTAGGAAACCAATCAAAGTAAACATTAACTTATATATATATATCCCTAAAATTTACAGCCTGTAGTCCTTGGTGTTACTTATGATACCTGTTGTTTGAGTCTTCCATTTAAAGTTACAATTAAACAATACATACATACAGCAGAAAGTGCAGTGAAGGACTGGTTGAAATATACGCCCCAATGGACTGTTTAGGTAGAAGACCTGGATGTGCAGAAAAAGGGAAAATGTATATATCTATAAATGAAATGACCTCGTTACTTTCTTAGTTTTGGTAAAGAATTCTATTATCTTTTTATTATTATTATTGTTATTATTGCATTGTATTATATTTATAGGTAATTAAATTTTAGTTTTTCTGAAGAAGCATTATGTTTCATTGAAGAGCTTATCATGAGTTCAATCTATGATGTGATCATTGAATGATTTAATAAAATAAAATTAATTTAGTATTGGACATTATGACTTTTAATCTATAACCAATTTTCGTTATCACCACATACTGTTGATTTTCATACATTCGGCACCTCACTACATTACGCAGATGTGACGTTACTACTACGTGGTTATAAAGGTTTGATATAGAATTTTCATTAACCCTTCGTTAGTGTGGTGTAGTTGCCATACCCAGTATGTAGGCAAACATACTGGGGTATGGCATACTCACCACATAACGAAGGGTTAAGTTGAGGTTACGTTACCTGTAACCGATTTTTTACGTTTTACCAGAGGTGGTTTATTAAACGTTAAAATACAGCTTTGCTAAACGTTTCTATTTAACGATATTTTCTATTAAAATTTAAACGTTAAAATAACATTAGCATATGACGTGAAATAACGCTTAATAAGTAACTTTTGTCAACGTATTTTGTCGGGACATAGATATGTCGCTTCGACGTGTTTATAAACGTTACGAAACGTTCGGTTACCGTTAAGAACAACGTTTTCTTAACGTTTATGTTCTTATTGGGAGGTAGAACTGAGGGTAGAACTGAGAACATTTTTTCTATTTCTTATGTTGATTTTGCAACGGAATTTTTGTTGCAATTGCTGAATATGAATTTTGGTCCAATAAAGATAAAATTATAAAAAACCTTTCGTTAAACCAATGCATATATTTTTCAAGTTACAACCTACTTCTTTGTCGTTTTGATTGTCTTCTTCACTACAGCTAGGCGTCTACTGACCCGCGCCGAATGCGCTGCAGGAGCCGCACGAATCGCATAAATGGATTCTTCTCAAAAAAGTAAATGATAGCGCATTTACTAGGCCGGGCCGCACGCGTCGTATTGCCGTCATTTATTCTTTCGAAAAGAATCCATTTATGTAATTCGTGTGGCTCTTGCGGCTAGGGTTAGTGGGCGCTTAGCTTAACAATAATATCGTCTAGATCAAACCTAAAGGATATTGTTCTTTATTTTCTTGCACTGAAGTTTTAATTAAATCTTTTAAAGACCTCCAGAAAGCACACGTATAGCAACAGATGATTCTAAATATTGAGGAATGCTCACAGTTTTATTAGTTTTGCAATTAAATTATTGAAGTGGCAATTACTGGGGTGGTGTAAACTGCTGCTACCCTAGGGGCATTTGTAGAAATAAAATTATGTTCCTGCAGATCGTTCAAATCCGAGTTGAAAGTATACAGCTTGTACCAGGCACTCATTTTTTGTACCCTCATTGTAAATTCATAGCTTTTTGCGTTACTAATAGCAAAAACATCGACTTGTTATGAAATAAAACTGCTAGTTGACAAATACAGATATTCATAAATTTTGTTGGTTATGGTTTAGAATGAGACAGAGGACGCAGATACACTTGAGAGTAAAACTCCCGAAACAACAAAATGTAATGCCATATACACCACTGTAAATTTGTGTCTCAGTAAAACACTAAATACGGATGAGAATGCGCTCGTAACATTCTAAATTTATAGT
The DNA here is from genome assembly GCA_004143645.1 of Protaetia brevitarsis. Classification (NCBI taxonomy): domain Eukaryota; kingdom Metazoa; phylum Arthropoda; class Insecta; order Coleoptera; family Scarabaeidae; genus Protaetia; species Protaetia brevitarsis. Next base: position 22,612 of record RXPK01003134.1, read on the forward strand.
AAAGACTTGAAACTTGTTAAGGTTGAAAACTTTTTATACGGTTTATGGAGATTTCATAAACTTGGAGAAGTCGCCTTCTTATTTATACAGCTATACGCAGAATTTATTGCTTCCATTTATCTAGGAAACGTACCGCATCATTGTTTTACATCTAACGGCTAGGCCATTTCGCCAAAAAACAATATCGCCGCCTCCCTATATCTTTACCGGCGGCTTGCTCTCTCGCAGTTTATACGCCATTACTCCGGAGTCAAAGAAGCTTATTTGATTTAACTTTCTCCGTTGTATTCATCATCTCTTATCGGTTATTGCACGCGCTATACTAACTTTCGCACGACTCGTATAAAATTTTATGTACCGTAGAAAAATAAAACCCTTAATGCATGACCGTCCTTGAGGGTTATTGCTTCATTGATATTCAACCCGCTTCAATTTAATAAGCTCTTAAGCTTAGACAAAGTATAAGGAATAAGTAATGTTGCTCTGGAACAGTAGATTAAGCGATTATGTTTTAATTAAGATACGAGCGTAAAACAGGGCTTTATCAAATCCTTTAAGTTTAAATAAGGTGTACACGTTGTTTACTACTTACTTGTTTGTGTTATATCTTCAATCATGTGGGCTGTTAATACCTCTTGGCGACGTTTATTGTGCTTGGAATTGCTTTAGTTGATTTGTTAAATTTGTGTAGGTATTTTTAGTAAAATATTGTACGACATCATTTACCTTGGCATCTCTAAACAATAGATAGATAGATAGATATTTATTTATTTCAAACAATATCAAACAAAAAAAAGACAATGATGAAATATGTCAACAGAATACAAACAAAAATAATGAAATACTTAAATTAAACTAAATATCATTATTAGAAAATCGCAACTGAATACGCTCAAATCAAAAGATAGCATTCAACTTGCTTTTGAAATCCTTTTATCAGGTATATTAAATTTCTTTGAAAAACTGTAGTTCTATCTCTTGGTGGTAACAAATAATTAAATATTCTGGTGTTGTAATTATGCGACACACTGTCGGTAACTCCTCACGATGTTTGTGATAACACAAAACTTCATAGATATAACACGTAAAGTGTGTTTTTTCGCTTAAAAGCAGGTTCAAGAGGGCGTGAGTCAAGGCTTGAATAAAGTTCAATGGCTCGTTTTGACTTAGAAATTTTTCCGCGCGGAAGTTATCCGCCCCAATAAATGATGCATATTCTTCGAGATAGAATTGGATAGTAAAGCTTTCCATCTCATAACTGAGCATCTCTAAGATTAGAGAGCATAGCAGGTGCGCGCCAGTTACAGAAGTGCGTCACATGGCTAATCAAATTAACTTTTATCAATGTGCACTCCAAAACCTTCAGAGTTGGAAGAAGTGTACTTATTGTCAAGGGTTAGGCGGTTGATTCTAATCTGCTTTATTAAAAAAAAAGGGTAGTTTTACAGAATTAATTATTGTTTGTTCATCCAAGTTTTAATAAGTAAAAAAAGAACCTATCTATCTCTACAATAGCTCAGCCAGGTATTGGAGGTTACAGTATGTTATATCAGCATACATCGTTATTACATCACTGACATTCAGTGAACAATATCATTTTATAACTTAAAAAAAGGGTTGTGCGAGTATGATCCCTGAGGCACCCCAGTTGAAATCTAATCTATCGAGTGCCATTTACAAATAACTTTTTTGTTGTTACATCTAAATATACTTAAACAATCAAGGTTGATCCGCAGATGCGTACTTTCAGCTTTAATAATGTAGAATGATACAAATCGAAAGCTTTAGGCTAAATCTATTAGCAAGTCATGCAAGGTGTTCGATATCAAAGGGTAGAATTCGTTACTAAAGTAAATAAAGCTGTGTTATTGAACTTTTGGGACAAAACCATGTTGATGTTTCGATAATAAATTAAATTTTAGTATGGGCATTATATTTGATTAGTTAAACCCAATTTTTTTGGCGTGATCAAACCTGGTACATTCCTCTGGCGGATATGTCTGCAAATTCAACTATGTGAAAGAGTTTGCTACAAAGCTTAGTAACAACAAGCGAATGGGATCAAAACATCATATGTAAATTGAATAGAAATGCTATCAAATGCTACACGAATGGCTCTAGAGTGGCAGATTGAACTGGAATAAGGATATATGGCCCTAGAGCCAATTCTAAAAGCTTTGGGAAAGCAGGTTAATTTTATGTCTGATTGTCAAGTAGCGATCAAATGAAGTCATACGTAATTAACTTCAAGATGGTCTGGGAGTGCGTAGTAAAATTAAACTAGCTAGGCAAAAGAAATAAAGTAACCCTTCTGTGGGCTGCGAGACACACAGGAATGGAACGAAACGAAACAACATAATGTTGCAAAATAGGGGCTAGGGAGTAGTAGGGTAAGGAGTGGTACAATACTAAAAAAGCTAAAAAGTGAAATGTCGCAGAGGAAACCCAACTATTAAGATAATCTTCGGGGAAAGAGACAATTCTTTCGGAAACCTAGAACTAGACTAAAAATTAATAGGAATCCCATCAAGGACACCCCACAAGGCCATTGTAAATTGAAAGGATATCTGAGTAAGTTTGGATTAGTAAAGGAATCATTTGAATGCAATTTTGTGGCGACGGGATCAAAACCCTTATATCCTGTCATATTGTGCAGCGCCGTGCAACTCAAAAGTTTTGCACCTGGCAGCATATGAAATCGAAGAGGGAGATATATCTAACCTGAAGCCTTTTCATATTATGCACTTTTTAAAAGGAAAGGAATTATATGGCCAGCTGTAGAGCAAGAATAGGGATACATTGATTTTATCGGAGTGTAGTCGCAGGTATTTCACCACTTATTAGTTATTATTGCAATGTGTTGTCATATTTTTCCGTATACCTTCATTTTTCAAATTTGTTTCATTTCTATTTAGGGTTAAATTGATTGATATGACAAGGTAAGCATATATAGTTTCAATACAAATGGTATACGTAGCATACATTTTTGGGGCTACCATAATTAAGGGTTACTTGTTGGCGTTAGCCGATCCTGTCTGGGCGTTTCCAATATGCTCGAAATTAATGTGGCAATAGTGAAGTCGGAATTAGATTATAGCAGATGCCGAACGGGATATTGATTACACTAATTGCTGCAGTAAAAAAGTGAAATGGCATTGTGTTATTTTAACGCTGCATGATATCGGAGCAACTTCATGTAATCAACAGAAACTAAGAACAACTTCAACAGCTAGTAGAATTAATTTAGGGTATATTATCTCACTGTATCCCTATTTGCTTATGTCTAATGATTACCTACTTAGCGAATAACAAATAGTGTATTTCAAGACCCAAGGCTTGTAATAGCACTTTCCTCCTGGTTGGTTGGTGGTGCTCTTCTTTCTGATTTCGTTCCGAAAATGTTGACATTGGGTCATTCAAATCAATACTTTTAGCTATGTTATTTTCAACTGACTAAATAACTAACACAAAAAGATGGTATTTATTCATACTTTATTTAATAAATTCTTAATTAGTTTGAGTAGCAGAAAACTTCTCTCACATGATGCAACAGAAACACTTAAAATTAAGAAAAAAAAAATACTAAAATAAGATTAAGAACAGAGTTGAAAAGCTCATATTCAAGCACAAATTTTAAGAATCTTGAGCAAGTCTAACCAGTAAACTCTTCTATTCGAAATTTGACGACATTTAGGAATCTTTTCAGACAAAATTTTGTAAAGGATGCCATTTGCAGGAAGCTCGTTCTAATCTTCAATTAAACCTGCGCAATTCTTGTAATCACTCAGCTTCCAAATTCAATCAATTCAATCAAGTTGATATACATTGCATCAATGCTCTTTATTATTGATATCTTCAGTTCTTGTTTGAAAATCAGAGGCTAGCCTGTAATCTTCACTCTGGGCATAATTTTCCTCCTCGTGATAGTTCTTCCTCTTCACACGTATTTTTGTAAATTGCAGTGCTTTCTCAGAAAGGTTTATTTCTTTTGTCGTTTAGAAAGAGTTTTAGATTGAGAGACCTTGATTTCTAAAACCTCGTTCCATGCATCCATCCTTCAAATACTTTTAAGTGATTGACTTGTTCTAAGCCAATGTTCCAGGTATAAGTACAAAAACAGTAAAACATAACTATGACTGAGTTGATCTTAATATAGTTAAATTTTTTTTGAAAGAATTTCTATCTGATGCAGAATTTTTTTTTTATTTGTCCGCAAGCAAATACTTTCTGTGAGCGCGTAACATTAGATTTTGTTTAGCTAACAACATAATGACACTCAAAAATCTCTTTTTCCATTTATTTTTTCCTTCTGTTTCAGCAGATTTCTGAAAAGATTTGATTAATTGTTCTATGGACAATTCCATTTGCTCCTAAAGTTTTCCATTTTTTAAAACAATCTTCATGTCTGAGCTTTTATGGTTATGAACTTTTTAGAAAATACAGAAATAATATTTTAATATTTTTAAATGAAAGAACGACGAGTTTCATAAAAAAATCTCTTTTTAACGTCTTACTAAGGAGATATTGTCCGTTAACTCCTAAGAGATCTACACGCACCACACAATTATTAAATCGATAGTTAAATCCATGAAAATTATTTGCATGTTATTGTATTTAACTAAAAAAGGTACTTTAATACAATATTAGCAATTTCTTTTTATCACCCTACAAATTTCATTTCCATACATGAACGATTAAGTATTATATTATATTCAAACTTTTCGAAATACTTACCAGTTTGGCATACTCTCACAAGTGCTATAAATATGGGTTTCGGCATATCTTTCTTATCTTAAAACGATATTTCACTTAAAAATATTGCATATCTGTGACATTTTGTTTGCGATTAACGAGTTAACTTCTAGAGCGGTTGCTGTTCCAGATAAATTATGCAACATACATTGTTTTACGTCTAGAGGTCATATGTCAGCTGTTGGTATTTACATGTAATGTTGTGAAAAACGTTAATCGTTACGTATGTATAAAAAAAATTTTAATTATTAGTTCCCATTCGCTTCCCATGTGCATAAGTTGCATTTACTTGACAGATCAGATCTTTATCTGGTGATTATCTGCATTTAACATCTGTTAATGTGTAATGTATACATTTCTAGCGTGTAGGAAATAAATATAGGATGAAATGTTACTATAAATATTTGTACTTACATCGGCACCAAAACTTAAGCAACCAAGTTATATAAGAAGGATAGATGAATACGATTGCATATTAGAACTTTTCAATCAAGAACAATACTGTATATATGCATTATCATTTTTTTTTTTATGGACTTTTATGAAGTGGTAATAAAGCAGAAAGTTTGAGAACCCTTTAAAAAGTACCCTTTTATATCAAAGAGAGGTAAATGTTATAGGAAAGGCTTTTCAGAATCCAAACATCTGAACTAAAAAATGGAATTTTAGGTTTCTATTTCAAAGAAGTGTTTCTTGTTTTTCTAGATCACTTTTTAAAGCATTCTGATTTTACAATATCTAATGCTTAAAGTGCTCGTAATTGATATAACTAGATTACATTATATTAGTATTGGGATACCATATTTCACCGCGAAAGTTTCAGATCTATTGTGATCCGTCTTTATTCTGGAAGATGTCCTCTAATCTTTCCTTTTTAATTAGGCATACTAATTTTGACAAATGCATCTTAGGTAGCTGTTTGCTTTGAGATTTTCTGAGCCCAATATTAGAAACTTTGACTTTTCCAGGCCATCGCAATGGCACATAACGTGAACTGGAGTTTCTTCGTCCTCTTGGCAAGATTTGTAATTATCGTCTTCTACCAGATCTATGTTCATATGCTTATTTAGTTTACAGTGGCCCATTAGTAGATCTATTATTATTTTGACAGTCTTTCTGTCTTTACTTAGTAAGTTTTTGGTGAATTTAGGTTTTTACTAGTCTAAGAAGTGCCCTGCTTGACTTCGTACTGTTGATTTTTCTCACCACTCTTTGAGCTTGCCCTGCATCCATTGGCTGATGGATTTTGTAACTTGGAATTGGGTAATGTTGAAGGAAGAGTCAGCTCCAACGAATATTCCTGGTTGTGTTCGCCTGGCCGGATTCTCTGCCGCATGGTTTCTCTGCTCGTCCATATTGCTGAGTTTCCAGGCCAGCATTAATTTCCTTTGGGTGTTCACTCTATTTAGGTGCTTATACAGTGTCAAACCAGTTTATAATTAACACTTGCGAAATTGATTGGTTTAAGTACTGCCTGGTTGTCAAAGAAATGTCCATCTTTCTATTTCTCTGAATCGATATCACTAAAACAAAAATCAAAGACACTCTTTTGGTGTTTAGAGTTGCTATTGAAGCTTACATTTTTGGTGCGTATTGTGTATAAGTTCAGCGAATACTGGTATGAATTGAAACTATTCTAATAGTAGGTGTGTGGAAAGATGGCCTTCGTTTCAATATATCTAGGCAAAAATAAACAAAGCCCATAACAGCATTGGACTCTTACCCCGAGGTAGGTTAAATTACGTGAAATCAATTATTTCACATTTCGTCGTTCTGTTCTTACCATGTAGACAAACCGCGAAATATTACTCATGGGGAGATGATTAAATATGGGAGATTTAATGCGGCATAGTGTAAAAGTTGCTACATTTAATATAATGTTTTCTTTAATTTTACATTATTATAGAAACCACTTTCACAAAATAATTTATGTTCTCAAAACTTCTTAAAAAATTAATTAGGAATTTTTATGGACTCAAACAAATTATTTTTCTTACCATAATGTTTTTCTTAGCTATAGTGTTGAAAGATGTTAAATTTTAGTTACTTTCGTTGTTCTTCAAAGAACACGATCCAGTAGTACTTGGTTACATGTACAGATTTTTGGGCAAATGTCCATCATAGCTATCATCTGAGTTTCTATTTTCTAAAATACCGTCATTGTTCCTGTATTAATTCCCGACATTACCAATTTTTGTTTGTTTCTTTCAATTATTTGTTTTGTTTTTTTTCTGCACTTAAACTTGCATTGTTTTTGTTTCTATTTGCTAGTTTTTCGTTAATGCATCATTGCACCCGATGAATTATATATACTTGCCGATTGTTTTCTTTTACGAAGCTAAAGTGGATTTTTTTTTCATTGTTTGAGTAGCATATAAATTTTATTTGCGAATATAAAATTTTCTCCCACACTTTTACTGCTTTTCAGTATTGTGTTCTGAAGTTCTTACACATTTTCTTCATTGTCGAACACTTTTTTGTAATTATTACTGTGACTTTTATCTAACAGATGGCAGGATACACTTGTAGTGTCATCAAGTTGTCTTGTAGATCGTCCGCGAATGCCTGAGAACAGAAGTGCTTGTCAGCAGCAGTAAAGACAGATTCCTGTTGAAGTTAAATTATAAACTTTCCTACGGCTGTAGACACTGTAGATCTTTTTTCGGAATACTAGACGTCGAAAAATTTAAAAATCGATCAAGGTAGGTAATTTCAAATTTAAAAATGATATAAGGCTTTACATAGAAACGTTGTAAATATATTTTAGTGGAAGTTGGATATTATTGAACACGACTGTTTCTTATGGTGGTCAATAAGGGCTTCAAATTTTGTAACAGCAACTGCTCTACGATGGACGGTTAGCCAACTGAGGTGAAACTAAGGACCAACAGTACTACTAGGTAACAACCTTACCTTACCTTACCTTATTAAGGCGAATACAAACGAAAAGTAGACCATTTGATGCAAATATATAATTATCAAAATACAAAGATTCCAAATTCAAGTTTTGGATGTACATTAAATTACAATAAAAAACAGGTGAATAGTCTTATAACTTAATTAATAATATTGATAATAATTGCTTTAATAAAGTTAAGTTAATAAAAATAGACAACTATTTTTGACCAGAAATTATATTAACGATATATTAATCACAGAAAAAGCGACGTTTCGGCCACCTCCGCGGCCTTCTTCAATCTACAAAAACCACCTAATTGTAATACACATTTTATTAATGGTTTTTGTAGATTGAAAAGGCCGCGCAGGTAGCCGAAACGTCGCTTAATTATGCTCAAAAATAGTCGTCTATTTTTAATCACATAATTAAATATTTTGATTTGATATAGTATATTAATCGTTATAAATATATTTACATTTAACATATAGAGTTCCATGCCTTTTTCCCGAGACTATCTTACAGTGTACACTTGTACCTTTAATAAACCTATTTGGGTCACCCTCGTCCTTAAATTAATTTTAATCATAAAGTGACAATCAGCTTAAATGCTTTGTTCCAAAATTTCCCCAAACAAGGTTCTACGGCGCAACGACTTAATAATTATGAGTCGAAATCAGGATAATATGCAGCTTACTCTTCCTCTAATTCGATTTGGTGTAATTATTCAATAAATCTCAATAATGGGTTTTGTAGCAGAACACAGGAAACGAAACGCTATAATCAAGTTCGCGTTGTAGCGTTTGCCGGTTTCTGGAAACATTTGCCCGATTAATTTACTGTACGCCGTTGAAATGTCTTAGGCAAGGCCGTGTTTAATTAACGTAATAATCCAGTAATGTGACGAAGTCGAGCAAATGACGTGTGAAAAATCGACCCACAAGTCGGTTACGTGTTACATATATGTGTACATACACGTCCATAGCATACAACCCAAAGATTTCTTCCTCTGTTTGTGCGTCCTTGTTACTGTTTTCGTTATTATGTTAATTCCATTTGAATTTGGATCATTATCCAAACCCATGTTCTACCGGTATTATCATAAAGTATTATGTCTCAACCCGGACGTGGAATGGTGATCTTTCAGTTCCCAATATAAATAGGTTATAACCTGGGGCGTTGCCCATTTTAAAGGAAAGATACGGCAATATTTCTTTTATAAAGTGATAGATAGCAAAGTCATGTGCTTTACAATATATTTATTTATTATACCGTGGATGTATTAAAATGAAGTAGCTAATTAACTTTGTTACATAAGTACGTAGCAACCTTATGTGAAAATTATAAATGATCCTGTTGCCAAATTAATGCTGTATGAGATGTGGACTAGTTCTTCATACATGGAGGGTGGACGAGAATTATACATATACTGTGGTCTAAATTATGTTGTTAGCTTTGTTACTAATAACTATAGACGGTATATTAACTTTGTAAGAATTTAGTGAATCTTTTTTAAAAAAATCCTAAATAGATAAAGACGTATTTTACACTTTTGATTCTCTGCAGAGTCATAGATTTATTATGACCCTTATTCTTCTGTTTCACTGCTGGTCTTCCAATCCTATTCCTTTTAGAAAGTGCAGGGCACCAGGTTAGATAAAGCTCCCTCTTCGATTTCATATCCTCCTAAGTGTAACGCCTTTGAGTTGCACAGTACTACGCACTTTGGAATGGGATGCATTGGTATTTCATCCCGTTCCTCACAATTTAGATTACTTGGCTAATCTAAGCTTACACAGATACTCTTTCAGTTTGTAATGGCATGAAAGTTAATTATTATGCTAATACTTTTCTTACTCAGGTTGTTTCTTTCTGTAAATCTCTTCTGGTTGTAGGTTTCTTAAAGAGTTTTAGATTGTCTCATTCCCTAGAGATTCTCCCAATAAGTAGGTAGATCTTCTTTGTTTTATTTAATATTTTACTTTCTTCAGTATTATGCTGCTGTCTCCCCCGCAAAAGGGGTTAGCCCCTAAGAATGGTGTTCTAGCCCTTTTTTTGCAAGATTATTCCTATTATTTTCCTTCCACTCCTCTGTTCCTGGAACCCACAGGGTGGTTACTTTGTTCCTTTGGCCTAGTTCATTTTCTTTAGGAATTTCCATACCATCCTGGAACTGATTTCGTATATTAGCGCTTTGATGGCTGTTTGACAATAAGACGTAATGATAATCTGCTGCTTGTGGTAATTCCTTGCAATATTAAATTGGACGCCTTATCCAATAGCGTATATTTTCGCCTCAACGATACTGGGGTGCTTGCTCAAACTTCTGAGATACTTGGTATTAGGCTCATATATTCCTACTCCAGTTCCCTCTAGCATTTTGAAGTCACCCATGCACTATTTGATGGCACCTCTATTCTATGGTATTTGGATTCCACTCCCTCTTGTTGCTAGGATTTGTGGTAAAATCTTCTGACATGTCATCGCAGAGCATGTTCCAAGTTTGATCATTGTCAGGGGATTGAGGCCTATGTCTAATCGTTCCTTCCCTTGATCATTTTAAATGTGATTTTTTTAGCCACGCTTTCTTACAATGTGGAGGTGGGTAAACTCAGTAATTGCTCGATGGCGTGTTTGGGCTGTTCTCATAGGCCCCCGTTATGCTACTCATGGTATCTTTGCAATTTGGAAAGGTTAATTCTTTCGATAGCCAGATGCGTTCTTTTGCTCGAAACTACTGATTCATAAGCTATGGTCGTCTACTTTGTTGTATACTCCCAGAGTATTTTTTGGGTTGCATTTCCAGTTTTTTCCTGCAAGTTCGCCTTTTGGTGTCTTTTGGTCTTGTTGGTTACTTCAAGTTCGTATTTGTTCCAGAGAAGTTTATTGTTTAGGTAAAGCCTAGGTATTTAACCTCCGTTCTCCAATCAATGTTTCGTCCATCCACTTCTATGGTCTTAAGGTTAGATTTCCGTTTCTTAATGAATGCTAATAAGATTGTTTCAGTGGGGTTAACATTAAGACCCACCGACTAACACCATCCTCTCATGAAGTTGAATCCTCGTTGCATTACGTCGGAGAAAGTATTCTCAAACTTGCCTCTTTTGCAATGAAATACATCACAATCTTGCAGTTGCCAGATCAATCAGTTCGCATGAGAGTTCGTCATTAGCTTCTACGATAATGAGAACGTAAATTGCTCTTGCGAGTTAATCGTGCCTACTGAGATAGTTTTATGCATCACCTTCGCCTCTGTCGACTTGGCAAAGCAGCTGCGTCATCTGGAGGTCACACCATCTACTTCTCTGTTGATTAACACTTTTTTGACAGACTCGTGTGGGTTGTGTCAAAACCCCTCTCCAATATATTTGCCTTGTGTTGTGATGGTTACAATCACTGTTGCAGCATAATCAAAACTCCTATTTTTCCGGTTTCGCTCAAAATTATAGCCGCAATGCATAATTGCGCGCATTGTTTTTCAAGCATACAATGGCAAATGTTTCATTATTTAAAAGTTTCGTGCTTTTAAGAATTATTTAGTTTGCTCAACACGGTGTGGGTACAAAATTAATCGTAAACATTTTTCACACAGTTTTCAGGAAGTTTTCGAAAAAAATCTTTTAGTTTGAATTAAGCTGAAATAATTTTGCATTTTTACGTAGCCTAAGATTTTACAAAATAATCATTAAGCGACTCGCACAAAAGAAAAAAATGTGTCAAAACGAGCACTTTATCATGTATACGCAACGCTCCTATTATAACGGTGTAAGTTAGACAAAAAGAAGCCTTTGGGTAAGGCCTCTTGATTGTGAAATTTGAGATGCGCTATCAAAAAAAAGTGGGTTTGTACGTATTAACTATTTATATAAAAAAAATATTGACATATTTAAGCCAAATCATATCTTTTCTAATAAAATTAGAGAAATTTCATCATACGAAGAACTACAAATGGAATGGTGATTTGTTCATTTATTTAATTATTGATTTGTTTATTTCAATATTAGTTTTTAGGATTCTTCCCTCTGACATTTGATTGATTAATTTTTTCCGTTTCGGTAAAGTCCACTTTAGTTTTTACAAATCTCTGGGAAGGTAAAAACTGACTTAAAAATTCGAACTGTGAAAAAAACATGATTGGTAAATTATTTAGACAATATTTAAGTAATAAATTTTTTTTATTATGTTCTACTTGCTTATTAGTAGATTATATATGTTCTATTTTGAAGACTTCTATTCTTGTT
>RXPK01003135.1:0-48963 GCA_004143645.1 Protaetia brevitarsis
TTTAATTATGTCGCATAAAAAAGACCACCTGCTAGAGTAGTATACAGGCGATTTCAATATATGCGACAAACTTTAAGCGCTGATCCTGGTTATTTTGATCATAAAGTTCATAAGAACATATCGTCCAAATCGCTTAGTCTAAAGTTGTTACAATGTTTAATAGTAAATTACATCATTAATGTTTTTATTATAAATTACAAAATATTTAGGTAAAAATTAACTTATTTAACTGTGCGAAAATAATGCCCCCAACTGCAATTACAAGTTCTATCCTCCGTCGTATTTACTGCGAGTCCGTTCTAAAATACCGGGGATTTCAAATTGTTTGAAAAGCTGCATTATACGATTTCTCATGTCATCGACATTTTCAATGGGAGTCGCTATAAACTAATGATTTAAGTGACTCCAGAGAAAAAAGGTCCAAGAATGAAGTCTGGAGCTAAGGATGCCCACGGTTGTGGACCTCCCGCCTATCACCGATCTGGATTACGTATTGTCCAAAATCTCGCAATTCAACTAAACTAAACTACGCTGGAGCCACCGTCATGCTAAAATACATTGTAATCTTAATTGCAAGGAACTTCTTTCCACATTAGTGGTTAGCTCCTCTCAAGAAAATGTGCGGTATACCTCGCCATTTTAGCCGCATTGATAAAAATGTGGACCTATCAAGTGATCTCCAACAATTCCGGCCCATCACATTGACAGAGAATTGATATTATGACGGGCATTTACTAGTTCGTGCGGATTTTCTTGGCCCATATGTATTATTATGAAAATTAATAATGCGTTCTAGAGAAAGTAGCCTCGTCGGTGAAGAATATTTAGCCAAATAGTCAGATTTTGTGAGATTTGTGTTGCATCCTGACAAAAAGCCACTCTTTTGTGGAAAATTGCCGGCAAAAGTGCCTGACCCGTTCGTTGAATGTGATATGGATACAACAGTTGATCTTCAATATTCTCCAACTGTGACCTGACTAATATTTAAAGTAAACGCAACTTTCTGGTCTGTATAGTAGGATGTTCCTCAATTCATTTAGTACCATTCCTTCAACTGTGAGTTCTCACTGTAGATGGGTGCCCGTGCTATCAGTGGTCGTTTTTTTTTTAAATTTCCGTTCACTTAGACGTTGGTGAAGACGGGCAAAATTGGAATGATCGGGATGATACGGTCTGGTATCGTCTTCATAAGAGCGTCTAGCGGCAGCGCGATTTCCATTGGCAAGACCGTAATCGAAATGCATATCACACTCTCAGCATTCGTTTAGTTCATTTTAGAAAACAGAACTGGCACTAACTGAATGAATATCTCAGAATATTGAAACAATAAACAATCCCTCTCACACAATTTTTGAAAAACCAACTGTGATTATTATCGTGTTTAGTCTAGTTCATATTTATTATTAAATATTCAACTAACTTTTAAAACCAAACCGTTTTGGACATATTACTCATATACTTTTTGATCAAAATAAGCTCAGGAATCAGCTCCTAAAGTTAGTCGCATATATTGAGAACATACTGTATATCAGACTAATAATAAAGTGTAATGAATTGAAGTACACTGTTACTAATGAATCTTGGTATTACTTAATCAAAGATTGCAAATATTATTTTATCATAACAGTGACATATTTCATTCTGTCGACGAAAATTTAAAAAATGAATGTAGATGTAGTTGAAATCACGTCCAATATTCTTCTCAGAGTATATAATGTAAAAAAAAAACATAATTTGTATTGATCTTTCCACATCTTTTCAACTAGAAAAGAGCCAAAAATTAAATTAGGTACATAATCAACATCAATGGATTAAAAAAGATTGTAGGTATGTATAAATAAAGGAATTAAAGCGCGCGCAAGGACCGTACGTAATTTCTTTCGAAACTACTTTAAGAAAATTGAATGCTAACTTACTTCTTAGATGAATAAACATATTATATAAACGTTACCTGAAGTGTTAATGGTCGCTAATTATATTTCTCGGAGCCGAACAGAACAGAAGCAGAGACTTTAAAAAGAGGGTGACTGTTTTTTCTATCTCTATTTATGTAGGTAACAATCTTTTACGTTTGTATTTCGAATGATTCTGTCTGTCGTGACCTACGTAACGAGGTGATTTGAAATTTAACTATTAATCATCATTCCCTGACGTCTTATTACTACCACATTACGCTCGCTGGGTCCCTATTGACGAAGATGTAACACTGCTGACTGGCTGACGCCTTACCTTGTTAACTATTGAGGCTGTTATGTCTTTTATGTCCGTCTTTTTCGGTTTTGCTTTCTTTTTTTGTTGTTTTCCGTGTCTCCTTCTGGTGTTGGAGAAGTCGTGAGCGAAGATCACGATATCTGGCTACGCGCTAATTGCGATCCTACGCGCCTCCTAGCGGTCAAATTGCCCTGCTGACAACCGCAGACAAATGACGACGATGACCGGCTACCGTGCAACTGCCGTCAGAGCGTTGATTCAAATACATACATATATAAAAACCAGGTATAGCCAGATAAGACGAAATAATCACGAATAGAGGAGTAAACAATGAGGAGAAATCGGCTTAATTGAATGCTCATGAGTGCGTGTGCCATTTTGGTTTTTGTATAAAAGAATTTTCGCTTGTTAATTAAATATTGCTATATGTGTAAATGACTTTAAAAGTGAACGATATCAGCTGATCAAGTCGATCTTATCGTTCCAGAAGATCCACATTTTTTTTTAATGGAACAACTACCCAAAATTGTTACCGAAAAAGCTTTATACTTTGTTAAAGGTTAACAATTTTTTTTTTAGATAAATTAGCAAAAATAATAAATTGGTAAAGTTTACCTAATAAACTTGTAAAATTCAGTGTTTTTTCATCAAAATAACAAATTAAATTTGTGAAGATTAATTATCCATACATAACTGTTGTTCTTAATGCTCCATATTTTCAAAAATTAACCGATATTGAGTTAATTGACAAAAAAAAAAGTTGTAAATATGATGACAATTTTTGACAACTTCACAGATTGCTTTTGTTGCTATACTAAAATATATTTGTGTGTAATTGTAGTAATACTTTGTTAACTTAAAATAATCGATCGATGCTATTTTGTGCATTCAATATTATTATCAATAATACGAAAATTTAAATGCATAATATATTTTTATTTGTTTTAAACATTAACTAAACTATTTTATATTTTAAAATTTGATACGTTTCTATTAAGTATAAGGCAATGAATCCTTCACCACTGATATTAAACACTATCACATGTGCCACCAAAACCTTGGCGGTTGAAAGTGGCTTGTAAAAGTACCACTGTTGAAAATTTTTAACACCTTTTTGACTAATTGATAGTAAGTTAGGAGAGGTCCCACTCTTTCGTGTTATTTGGAGAATTACGAGTAAAATTGACGAACAAATATAGGTCAAGTATTTGTCTATGATACAGCGGTTATTTTGTCCAACTGACACGTGAATTATAAATACTTACTAGTCACTTTTATAGGGTCTAGACTGGACAAATTTTAGCTGTTACAAAAAGCGTTATGGTGATTTTCCGTTTTTAACACGAACCTTTTTAATATGCAACTCTTATTTCTATTGTACTGCCTAGAATAATTTCTCTCTTTAAGACGTTTTCTCAATTAGTAATATGCAGCAACCACTCATTCAAAAGTTTTGGTTCAACTAAACGTTTACCAATTTTACAATGATTTTTGAGAACCATTATAAAATTAGGTGAATGTTGTATGCTATTTGACTCAAATTGAAACAATTACGTAATATAGATTGTTCCCAATACATCTTTAAGATGGGTTGGAATTGTTAGTACACTGGAATTAAGAGTTATAATAACACAAGGTTACACGCAGAAACAACCCGAAAACAGATTACACTGCAATGCACGTGGTGTGTATAATCGAATACGTAATTAGATTAGGTGGGGTTTCTTGATATTTCTATCCGAGTAGAAATTTTGATGTGTGACGCTTCTGAATGTTAGAAAAATAGTAGAATCCCATAATCTGAACAAAGATTCACACGAATTCTAGTAAAAGTAATTTCTGTTCATTAACACCACGTGAGTCACTGCGTCTGGCAAAGTTTTTGTAAAAATCAACACTAAACATATTTGCACTAGCGGTAACAATTAACGCCAGCACCGTACATTATCGAACAGTTATGTAAGATTATACAGAAGTTTCATTTTCTAGCGAAAAAATACCTCTAATGTAGGCTAATGCTCTCTGTGCATGGGACTTTTCCCAGCAGTAGCTTATATTTTTACGGTTACTTGTCATTTACAATTTATTTGTATTATTGTTATATTAATTTTTATATTTTATTTTATTGACATGTTCAACGCACTATATGTATATTGTAGACACTGAATAAATAGTCTATCTATCTATCTATATTAGTCGATCTACCTTATTGAAGTATGAGGATTTACAAATTAAAAAATGTCATTGATATTAATTAACAACTTAACATACTGCTGTGTGCCTGGCACCCCGGTTTTTTGTAAAATCTATGTTGATATTTTTACGGTAGATCCTGTTATATTGTCAATGTTTCGGGCAATTCTCACAGAAATTGATATTTTTATTTTTTGTAAGATTTTAGTTATAATGATTTGATTGTTTATTTTATTTATTTGAATGCTCAGTTGGTTTAAATTATTTCACTCTGTAATATATTTGATTTAATCATGTAGTATTCTGTCCTTCCTAGAAGAATTCTTCTTTCTATGATCTTTTGCATTTTTATGCGCTGCGTTTAGCACGCATCTGTTTTTATATCTTATATGCGACGTGTTTACCCAGAGGCTCAGTTCTTTGACGAGATTGCGATGAGTTACATGAAATTATATGTTAGCTACCTTTTTGTCCTTACATTTTTAATTTTAGTTTTGAATTCGTTGTTTTTTGAATTTATCCTCATCCATCAAAGCAACTCATTTATAATAATTGGTGTTGTATTTATTGTTTCACAAATTGCGATATAAGAATCTTTATTATTTTACGTACAGAAGCTATATTTAAGTTTAAGAGTTAATTTTTCGTTTTTTCTTATTATTTTGCTGTTTTGTAATTATTTTTAATCACTTCGGGTAGGTGAATGGAGAGCATTGTTGCTTGTATTAAGTTTTTCTATTTTTAGTTCACTTGAATTCTTCACGATTAATTTAGTTTGTATTCATTTTTGAAACCACGTGGATTTTTGTTGAATAAGGATTATCTTCTGGGATTTACCTCTTTTGTTTGTTTAAAGGATTTGCATTGTACTTTAGTAAATTGTAGATTATGCAGGTTTTGTTTTCGACCAGACCTTGTCTTGTGTTTTTTTTCCTGCGAAGGTGATTAATATTTTTTTTTTTAAATAAAATTATGATTATTAACGTCATCAAAGTTTCTTTTCTTTTATTTTTGATTCAACCTTTTCATTTTTTTGAGTTTTTAAAGAAAGTCAAATTTTCAACGCGCCATTTTGTTTTTTCATGAATTAGTTTCATTCTGAGAATACACCCTGAGTTTGAGAGCACTTTTGCGCCCTTTAATTTTTTATTGGCTGAGCTAGTAATTTAAATTTTCATTTTTTTATAAATTTTCATTTGCATTATGCTGGTACATCAGTACACTAGCAAGAAATAATAAAATTTTATGCGCAATCATAATACACTGAGAAAAGAGATTGCATTAAATGAAAAGTTTTATAACTTTTAGTTTTTATCATGTTCAACGAAAACAATACCTTTTCTCAGAAAAGTGTTACATTTCACGCATTTCTTCAGAAATAATATATTTTTCGTTGAAATAGTTTATTCTTGTGTGAAAGATACTGATAGTTGATTCAAGTCCTCTTTATTTTGAACTTGATGAAAACTATGCAGATTGGCAGAAAAGCGTAAGCATGTTGATTCAAGAGGTTTTTCCTTTTCTTATAACATTTATTCATTTTAGACTTAAGCGTAAATACAACAAAATGTAGTGATCATTTTCAATCGAAATGAAAATGAATTATCTCCATTAACCCATGGCAGTAAGGAAGGCGGGATTTGCCGTTAGAATGTTATAAATCCACTCTAGTGTGCCGTTAAAGAAATCCTTTCAATGACGATGACTCCTATAAGACTGTTGATTTGGTAAATATACCAGATTAGTATGTTACGATCGTAGTTTCCAGCCTATTTTGTGCGAAATATGATCTGTTACTGGAATTAAACAGGAGATGCGCCATCTATGCGACAATTTCTCTACTACACATAAGTATATCTACTCATCTGCTGCACTATATGGGGAGAAAACTGTTATACGAAAATTAAATGCGATATTTATTTTTACTTCCATGTAAATATTTAGTTAAATTAATCGAATACTGGCCCTATACACTGTAAAAAAGTTTGCAGTAAATTACATGTAAAATGCGTTGGTAACAAAGTTGCCTACAATTTTACAGGTAAATTTGCTTCATAAGGTAAAATTTCTACCATCTAGTAAATTTCACATGCTGATGTGTTTTTCAAAGATTGTACTGTAAAATTCGTATTGTAATATTTATATGAACTCTATATTTACCGAACACTGAAGTAATTTCATATGTATTTTTAATAGAGAGAGCAAGCACCTTACCTAATTTTTTATAGCACCTAATAGGTCATACTGAATCGCTCAACCTGGGATCAAGAATGAAACGCTTACGCAAACCTACGATTGTTTGTGACGTACATGATATCATTGAGCAATAATAAGTTCGACAAACGAATAGAATTACCTACGCGCACAGATAAATAATTCCATAGCCAACACATTGCGGCGTATGAATTTCGTATTTTTTCATGAATATCTATAGTTTTTCCCGAAACTTCAAGTAAAAAAAATAATTATAAAAGATCCTCATATTTTACAGAAAAGTTATAGTTCCACGTAGTAAAATTACTTTTAAAGTGCACTAAATACCCCAAAAAATGTTCAATTTTACACTTTTAAGTAAATTTTGAGAGTAAAATACAAATTGTACATGTTTTTTTCCTGTATTTTCCTTTGAATTTTGTTACATCTTAAACTTACATGAAAAGCTATAAATTTTACCGAAAATTTCTTTTTCCATGTTATAATATCCTAGAAAAACATGTAAAACAAAATTTACATGATTTTAATTTTGGTAATTCACAAGTTATTACATGTAATATTCTGATTTTACCATGGGCAAAATTACTGTAATTTTTAAACGTGTAGCTTCAAATAAGTCTATTAACCAAATTATTTGTTTCTTTGAATACAGCAATATTTTTAATATTCTAATCTAGTAATAATTTAGTAACTGTAACCAAAATGCATGAAAAATGGTTGAAAACACAAAATCGTTTTTCCGTGTATAACAGTTTTAAACCTTCAAACACTATATACTACTGTAAGTTACTTGCTACAAGTAAATCACATTAACTGAAAAGATTCAATTATCTCAGAAATTTCTTTAACCTCGCGCGAAAAATATTCACTATTGTTCTTATTGCTTGTGTATCTGAGACTTATGCAGGCGTGGGAACATGAATAAACTAAAATACTTCCGCGTAAAAAAGCACTCAGCTTGAATACAGGTGCTTGCATTTTCCGTTTAAAAGGCAAAAGTTTTAAATCAATGTATAATGCGTGTCCACGCAAATAACCAAACGTCCGGCTTTTTTATTTAAAATACTGTTTATAATTCAATAATACTTAAAAGAAACTAAAATATGTTGTTAAATTATGTACATAATAATACAATATAATATGTAATGTGTATTGTCTTACTTAACACAGAAGTTTATAAAGACATTATGAAATATTAATCAAAACTAAGTGCATTCCATTTAATTACGGTTATTTTTCATCGAAAAGCATGTACTTAAGAAGAAATAGTCTTCCGCAAAACAGCACGATACTTTCAATTAAAATAAACACTTTTCTGAGAAAAGGTATTCTTTTCGTTGAACATGATAAAAACCAAAAGTTATAAAACTTTTCATTTAATGCAATCTCTTTTCTCAGTGTATATTTCGCAAAATTACTTCTCATTAACGCTGGTGATACAAATCAAAAAATACCGAATATACTAACGAGATTTAAACAAGCCATAAACAGATCCACGTCATCTATACCTACAACCATCAGCGTCGGAGACGATGACTAGGTGGATTCCTGGGGATCAGGTGCGGTCTCGGGCCCAGGACTGATTGACAACGAAACTCAATATTTACAAGGGTTATCGTGCCAATCATCGCCGAAATATTCCGAAGAGCGGAACGACCCGTCACCTCTCAGATCGCGATAAAGAGGAACTAAAGCCGCTTTTTTCTGACGCACCCACATCAGAAGATCGGAGATATACGAACACATAGACATGCACTACCGTTAAGATAGTTTATTATTTTTTTCTTCGGGCAAGTTTTGAGCGGGGAAATGGAATTTATTAAAAATCTATACTTTATCAAATGCATAGCCAATCGTCGATCGTGTTGTGAGGTTCTTAAAATGCTCAGTTGTTGACTAACGTCGAAACACGATATTATTTTTTGTCCTTAAAAACGTACTTTTCCAAATAGTGGTTTATTTTGATAAATTCAAAGTTTATACGAACGTGAAAACAAAGTTATCGCTAAAGTGGTCGGACGTACAACTATAAGTAATTTTTCGAATGTTTTTCCATGTGACCTGGAATATTTATAGTAAAATTTGAAATATGGGTAACTTTTTCAAGATCTTTTCATGTAGTCTTGAATGCTCACAAGTGAAATTTCTAAAATAATGATAATTTCCATAGACCTAAGATACATAAACCAGGGAAGAGGATGAGATCCATTGTCTCCAATATCAATAGTCCAACATACTTACTGCAAATAGCTATCTGACAAATTCATCACTTACTGTGCAACCCCGGATTTAGCAGTATAAATTCATAGCGTTCTTGAAAAGATTAAAAACATTGAACTTACTGAGCATAAAGTTTTAGTTTCATTTGATGTGAGCTCACTGTTTTCCAGCGTCCCGTTGATATCACTTTGACTTATTTAGAAGATTTCTGAAAGGTAATCAGTTGGGCAGTAATGAAGTTGATGTTCTTTCTTTTGCGAAGCTCTGTCATGAAACAAATTTCTTTCAAATCAACGGTACTTTTACCAACAACTGAAGGAGCAGCAATGGGTAACAGTTTATCTCCTTCATAGCTAACCTCTTGATGGAAAATTTGAAACCTATCTTCAGAATACTTTGGCATATTTCCCGGGTTTGGGTTAGATACGGTCGATGACATTTTTTGTGTTTTTGATACTAGTAAGTGCTCATTAGAGATTTTCTTGAACAGCTAAATTCAAAATTCTCTTCCATTAATTTTACCCATGAAGAGGAAACAACACAGGATTGCTTTTTCTCGATTGTTAGTAATAAGAATAAAAATAAATTAGAAATAGACATATAGAGAAGCCACTACTAATAACAGATTTTATTTCAGAAGATTCAAACCATTCATGGAAAAACAAACTAGCAGTGTTAACTTTTGGTGCATTGCTTACTTAATTTCCCTCTATCTACAGAACGATATATAAAGAACTTAAAGAAATTATTAAAATCGCGTGCATTTAATGGGTTCTCAGAGAGTTGTATATAACACATTAGAAACATAAAACAAATAAGAATTAAAATGCGAGTACTTTAGACAATTAGTGACAAGAAGAATAAGAAATAATGTTAATTACATTTTATCCATTTACACGAAAGGCCTACAAAAAATTTCTCTAATTCAATCTTGGCATAGTTACTACTTCAAATAATAGTCTTAAAAATATTTTTAGGTGACCTAAAGATCAATAGATAATTTGGACAAATCAGGTATTTTATAAAATATCTTGTAAAGATTGTGATCATGTATATATTGGGCAAACTAAAAGATCATTAAAATGCGTTACAAGGAGCATTTGGCTCATCTTAAATTTAGAGGTTTGACAAATCTAGTGTAGCCCTACATATGCTTGAAGAAAACCATGAAGTTGACATAAAAGTTAGTTAAAAACGTAACAACTATGTACAATTAAATTGT
This sequence comes from Protaetia brevitarsis, assembly GCA_004143645.1. Taxonomy (NCBI): domain Eukaryota; kingdom Metazoa; phylum Arthropoda; class Insecta; order Coleoptera; family Scarabaeidae; genus Protaetia; species Protaetia brevitarsis. The sequence goes on from RXPK01003135.1 coordinate 10,061, forward strand.
TATGAGAATATGAAATATATATAAAACAAACATATTTTAATGAATTGAGATTTAGGACTATAATCTTGTCTTCGGTTTTTAAGTAGTAAATTAGGCGGAGTTAGGATTGTGATAGTTAAGCATGACGGCAGTCAGCCATGAACGTGATATTGTACATGACTTTTTTCAGGTATAAAATTAGGGTAGTTTAGTGTAGTTATTTAGTTCAGTGTTTGCGGCTGATGATGATAGCGTTGCTATCGAAACGTACGTCCAGTTTAGTACAGTTTGTGGTGAGGGGTTTAGGAGAAGTTTACAATTTCCATAGAAGTTTTACTTATTTAAAAGCAAAACAAGGAAAAGTTCAGTTTGAGAGTAAATACAAATTGTACATGTTTTTTCCTGTATTTTCTTTTTGACATTTTTGTTTACAACTCTAAACTTACATGAAAAAGCTATCCATTTTGCTGACATTTCTTTTTCATGTTAAAATATCCTAGAAAAACATGTAAAACAAAAATTTTACATGATTTATTGTGTAATTCACAACGTTTTAGCATGTAATATTCCTGATTACCATGGCAAAATTACTGTAACTTTTTACAGTGTAGAAAACTTATATCGAGTATGGAAAATTAGTGTATTAGTGAGATAGAAGAACCGTCATCTTCATGACAGTTTCTGATCTCGTAGAATATGTTTAACATATTTGCTACAATAGGCCAGAAAGCTTTACTATTATATGTTGTACGTACATGATGACGATGATGATTTACAGTTTCGTAATACAGTTCCGTAATACAATTTTGACGTAAATCTACTACTACTTTATCTGTAACTGTACCGATTTTGTATAAAATAGTTTCTTTAAGAAAATCGTATGTACCTGGTATGATATATCGTATATCCGAAAAATATTTTTTTTGCTGTTAAGGTAATTTATTTGAGTAAAAGATATTATTTTTAACTGTAATTCTCCAAATTGTAAGAAATTTTAAGTTTTTCCTAAGAGATATTAATACTTTTCTTAGTAATATTACAATGTTAAAGATTTTTTTCTAAGAAACAGAAATTTCCCTATAACATTCACGTAAAATACTTGCATTATGGGAAAATTTCTAACATTTCCATATCTGCCTTCAGCTTCTGTACATTTTTACTTACATTCAGTGCGAAAAATTATCAAAAAAAATCTCCGTGAATTTTGCTCTTTCCCGACACTGTTTGGTATACTTGTGTTAAACGTTAATGTCACATACATATATGAAACTTGGTACTGACCTGGCACGCAGACGAAAATTGACCACTCTATAGTTATCATTCAAAGCAGGGCACTTCACCCACTTAAAGAGTTTAGATATACGTGCATAACTTGGGGAGTTTGGGGACATTCCACGTTTTTTAGGGGAAACTAGTAAATACCCTAGTAACTGGGGTAATTTTGCAAGATAAATGCGTTTTTTTTTTTTTTGGTAAAAGTACATCAAAATATGTGTATTTCATTTTTTATGTAAAAGTTTTATTTTTGGTAACAATCTGTAACATCAGTGCAACACTTTATTAAGAGGTAGGTACAGTGTGCTTTTCACTACACCCTATTTTCACGCACACATAACAAACTGTGACATAATCACATTAGATCCATTCATATTGCATTTTAAGCTCGTAATGAAGAAAGATTCCAGATGATATTAAGATTCTCTTGTTCTTTTGTAAGGTTAATTATGGACGTTAGTTGCAAAGATGTAGTAAAGATACAGGTAAAATAAAGATATATTAGTAAATAAAAAATGTTTTTGCAAGAACAATTGTGCACCAGAGATGAAAAAGATGATAATTAGAAAGAAAAATGATGTTAAAAAATGACAAATTGATACATCAGTTATACACTTAAAATATTTTCTTGACTAAAATATTAACAAACATATATAAATCATTAAAAAAATATATGCAGGTCTGGTTATTTAAGAATGGGAGACCAGTTGGTTTTACTGAGTGAGGAAAAATTAACGTAGGTAACAATTATATCCAAAGTTTTAATTGTGATTTAAGGTTTATTATTTATGTATACATAAATAAAACAAAACCTAACAGAAAAAATTACGTTTCGTATTGCCCCAAGAGGTTTTTTTTTTAAAATTGTAGTAAGATATACAATTATAAAAAAAAAACTTCAATTATTATTTATATTTAAATTGCCAACAAATCTTAAATAAAAAAAATCCAAAGAAAATATCTCAAGAGAATGTCATATAAATTTTATATTAAAAGCTCTTAAACTAAAGTACATACAGATATAGTCTTAATCATCATTTTTATACATTTTTGCATCTACACAGACAAAACCCAACCCAAGATGTATTTTATTTTTCGAGTTTCTGATGGTAGAAATAAAATCATAAAACTAATTTTGACAGAAATGTAAGGTTATTTTTTTAACGTATAAAATCAAAACTTCAAATCAAGGCACACATGCGTGGGTGGATATTTGTTTTTCAGTGCAAGACTTAATAAACATTGCAAATGCAGTAATTTACAAACGAATTAAATCTATAGTGGGATCTACCTGCCCTAATTTAGCTTATATAGATTTTTTTCCAAACGCATAACTTACACAATATTGAATGGTGTTAAGACATAATGGACACATGCTTATAATAGAAAATAAGGAAGAAAATTGGAATGCATAGTGCTGAATCCATCCATCACTGGTTTTAATAATAATTAACCAAAAGTTATAAAAATGTGCACTTTTAAATTCTGTTTTCAACAATGCTAAAGACGTTTCTATTGTTACAGTAAGCACAAACAAAAATTTCAGCCCAAATGAATCCAACGGGAAAGCAAGGTGGACCACCAGCTAATTAAAACCCAATAAGGGTTTTGCTATGTTATTAATTCGTATCTCTTCTTTTATGAGTCCATGAAGTAGAAATGTTTTTTTGATCAATTTTCTCAACACTGACTATATTAGAAAATCGTTAGAGATTTGTCACCCTTAACAGCATCATCGAAAAGATTTCGAACATAAATTCCTTATTCAGGGCATTTGCTGTAATTTTTCATTAAACTCATTGTAAACATAAAAAAAAAATTACTGCAAAAACACACTAGGTATAGAAGAATATTAACTGCGATTTTTTTATCAACTTACATCAATAGCAACAATGTTGAAAGATTCGCCTAGAAACATCCCAATTTCAGGGGATCATAAAAAAAATCAAGTTGATAAAATCTTCGTGGGATTTTAAACAACTAATAATAGTCTATTTTTATTTGGTTAAATTTATTTAGGTTGAAAGCAATAACCCAAAATTTTCTCGCACAATTATTTTTTAATACATACTTACGTATTTATGTACTGACACATATTTAGATTTCGATAAGTACCTACAAAAAACACCAGGTTTAACTTACCTAGTACTAGGTACATTTACTTCCCATTGTTGGATGTTGGTAAATTGCCTCCCCACAGATAGTAGAAGAAAGAATCGGACTTAATTGATCTCATAAATAGGTAAACTGCCTCCCGAACCTTTGTAATCATAAGCTCCAGTCCTTATTGTTTTATTATTTATCAACTGGGACCCAATTTTCACATGTATATCAGGTTGCTAAAAATTGTGTGAGGCAATTTAACGATTATTAATAGTTGCTCTTTATCTCGAGAGGCAATTTACATGTACTCATTCATTTTCAGCATTTCAAATAAAGTGCACTATGTTATACTTATTTTATACCAACAGATTAATGAAGCAGAAAGAATTTAACCATAAGAAAGAGATAATCATAACACATATGAACTAATTTTGTTTACTTGCATAATTAAAAAATTATCCACACAAAAAATATTCCACTCTATCAAGTAGATATCAAAATTACACATATTTAATGGATTTAGGCATACCTATCTAATAAAAACTATAGTAAAAAATACATCCGTAATCAAAATTACAGTGATTTCTGTTTTTCATTTCTAATAACCCCTCATTAGAGAAAATCTTGTCTAAGCCTTAAAAAACAATATGCACTATTAATACTATTCTTTATCTTATCTCATCTTTAGAGTAAAACAAGTCAATTAAATTTTATTTTACATGGAATACCAAGTGAAACATTATATTCTAATAAATCCTATTTAGGCTTTCAATAAAGGTTATGTACTAATTTCCTTTCTTGTATAGGTATTCTAGGTTTAACTTTATTTTCATATAACAATAGAAGGGATTTTGGGAAGATTTGCTTTCTAAGTGAAATGGCAATGTCTACAAACGAATAAAAAGAATTGGTTGATGCAGACTTACCCCGTAGATTAACTTCCTTCGCTATAAACACTACTTATAATCTCAGTACCTACTTGAAATACAACACAAAATTAGCACTGCAATATAAGTAGCTTATCAATCAAAAAAAAATCCGTTAAGCAATCACTCGCACAGTTCGATGCTAATTAGAATCCCTTTAACCCGATACCTACTAATCGGAATCCCTTTTACGAGCACAAACTTGCATTAGCACAACCTTATGAGCACGATGGTAGAATCTTCGCGTGCTGCAGCACTTCCGTTTCGTAATTTCGCGAGAATTCACGTTAACCACGGCGTCTCCTTCGACTCGGCGTCCCTCCGACACAAATTATACCCGTTGGGATCGATGTACGAATCGATAGACGCGATTTTTACACGGAGCAACGACGAAAAACGTCCACATAACAACGTAACACCAACGGCCTGTGCGCGCTAGTTAGGGGAGCGTCCGCGGCGAGCGCCACGATCGACCCGCTCATCTCGCATTCAAGATGGCGGAGATTACCGTTCGCGATTGGCTGCGCGAGATAAAATGGGCGTCGACCTGCGGATGGGCGATTGGTTTTTTTATATTCGCGAGCGAACGGCATTGGGCGCGAAGCGGACGGAACGGGAGGGAATTTTGATCTTGAATATTTTTATTTCGTTTTCGGCGTTATGTTCCGGGACGCGCGTCTCTCCATCTCCGTCTGTACCTTTTTCTTTTAGGTACGTTTAGGGATATCTTGGCGCTCCCGTGGGAGAGTCGGCCCCTGTCGGTCGACGTAATGCCTTTTTGTTAATAAATTGCGATTCCTCCCTTTCACCGTGTTCTCTCTTCGTGTGTGCGTGTATGCGTACAATAAGTGTGTTTACGCGGATCGCAATGATGACAGAAAATGAGAAAAAAGGTGCCTCGTAGCCGTGTCCCCCTCTAAGGGCGGGGAAAAGGGGTCTGGCACTGGCCCCAGCATCTACGGTATGTCGTCCTGGTGGATATGGAGTCCGAAATAAATATAAAAAAAAAATGAATCGACAAAAAAGGGACGAAAAAGAGACAAGACACCGCGCTCGGAACAACGCCGTTGAATTGATGCGTTTTCGGGGCCAATAAATTTGTCGTTTAATAAGTTTAAGTCGACTCGGTCCTTTGTGTGTTGTCTCTCTTTTGAAATCTCCGTATCTTCTGTCATGGGATCCTTTTGTCTTTTTTTTTCTTTCTTGATTTAATTTGTTTTCGTTGTGTTTTTCGACCAATACGCTAAAAGGGCTGAGTTTTACGAAACAATTTTATGTGATTTTTGGTGAATTACGTGCATAATAGATATTCTAATTTCTTTCATCACGAGATAAGCTACAATATGGGAATCATAAAAAGTGGGACATGCTGTATAAATATTACATTTTCATATGTAAGTCACACAGAGCACGAAATGTCTTTATATATAAATCAAAATCATAATTCTATAGTATATACTGTAAATTTAGTTTTCTTCTATAAAGACTCCTTGCTTTTGTGACTTAAACTGATAAAAATTTATAATTTTGAAAATAAATAACATAAATAAATTGTTAGCAATAAGAAATTGAATTTGAATTACGCGCCAAAGTATGAAGTTGGTCACCCTGGTGACAAGGGAATGGGGGTGAAGTGAGTGAGATATAGAGACGGTGTAAAACGTTAGACGTGTTATATTATGTTTAGGTTATGTTTTATGTCAAGGCGTGTATGTGTTTTACGTTCAAATATATTATATAAAAAAAAGGAAAAGAAGCTTCCATTTATTTAACCTCCGAACAAAATAAAATTTAAAATAGACATGGAACCATTAAAAAGTCATGTACAGAGTAAAAAGTGTTTTTTTGTTAATTATTTTCTAAGCGTTTTTTGTTTTTTTTTTAATTTGAAAAAAGTGCAACCTCTTTAATGATGACGATAAAAGTGATGATATCGTGAAATCCTAATGAAACTCAGTTCAAAATCTCCATTTTTTTTTTTCAAAAGCAAAAACTTCCATGTAAATACAGTGGCGTAGTTGAAGAGGAGCTAGAGAAAATATCTCTCCTTGCGCGCAGCATCTAGCGGTCACCACATTGATATTAGAATTTTTAGCAGGAAATATTTTCGATTGAATTTTACAAGAAAACTTAGCTACGCCACTAGATAGATAGTTATCGAAAGTTGGATATTATAAAAATAAAATAAAACAAGTCACATTTACATATTTCCCACACGGCCAAATTTAAATTGCCCGCAAATATTCTTAGTAACGTTGAAACATAAAATTACCTACTATTTTATACAACATTAATAGTTATTTTAATGCCTTCACGTTGAAGTTACTAAAAATAGTGGCGGGAAATTTAAATTTGGCTATTAGGGTTATCTATCAAACGATTAATGATATTTCGCGGTGCATTGATGCAATTTTGTGTATTTTTGTAAATACTTTCAAAGCAGGGATCCCATTCTGTCTTTTTTCTCACTGTGTTAAGATCCTTTTTTTTATAGATTTCAAAAGTTTCTCGCATAATTTTTCGGCGTATGTTACCCAATGTTATTAATAATGCACTCCCAAGGATTTTCGCTCAATTCCAATGATTTTTTCTTTGGCAGTAAGGACTTATAGGGATAGTTTGGCTAGACAATATACCTACTTCGTATTATACCTTGTAAAAAGTTACATAGCTATCAAAATTATGTTTTCTAAATGTAACGCTCTACAATATACATATTGTATCTGCACGAAATTTCAACATACATTACATAACTAAGTCTTGCCCTTTGGAGATATTTCGATGAACCTAACTGATTATAATATTTTTTTATATATAATAATGTAATTCTCATTATTTCATCATTTAATATAACCAATACGTATAATGCAATATTAAATAAATATATACAAACAGAAAATGTCCTTCAATATCTGACTCTTCGCTTATAAATGCTTCAAAATCCGTTACCATTTCTAAATAGGTTTAGATATTTTAAAAGGACCTATTTTTTTTTAACTACGCCACTGCGTTGTCGCCTTAAAAGTAGTGGTATTTGCGTAAATATATGAGCATCCTAACCAAATACGCACAAATATTTGTGTATTATTTTCAAATCTTTGACATTAAGAAGCTCAGCAAAGAAAACAGTATAGACTATACTTGAACAATGCAGTAAATAACTATCTTATCCTGTCGCATTAATGATATACACAGAGATTCAAAATGATTGTCAATTCCGCTCCTATAGATAGTAACAGGGTGTAGGTATATGCCGCGTGTTTGTAATGAAGGTTTGAACTAAGTCAGTGTTGGAACACAAAAAAGTAAACGGATCTGTCATAAATAAGGAAAACGTAACCCATATTTGAACTCGCATTATATAATCGACTATGGCTTGGTGTTTCTGCTTGTAAAAATGAAATGTAATTAATTTAACTTTACTAAATTATGATTTTATAATTTAGTACTAACTGGTGTTTAACTAAATTTATTTATTACTTTAAATTATAACTTACAATTAGTATAATTATTAAGTGACAAAACTGCATCTCTCAGTTCTTCTATGGTATGCATGCATGCGGTTTCTATAGATCCTATTTTTTAGATAGCCGAACATGAAGTAATCTAATGGAGTTAGATCAGGCGATCTTGGTGGCCATCTTTGTACTCTAACGAACCTGTCAACAAAAAACTGTTGAAGATATTGGCGGGTTTGTCGAGCAGTATGTGCTGGAGCATTATCGTGCTGAAAATAACCTGCTTCAAGCTCATTTTCTTGTAACTCTGCAATAAACAATTCCAACATCTGTTGGTAACGTTGGGCTGTTACAGTTTCCTCGAAGAAATCGTTGCCTGGACATTAGTGTTGTGATGAACGTAGCTTTCATTCATATGTATAGCTGTGAGTGAAAATTGCAATGTGAAGCGAACAAATGAAGTGAAGCCTATTCTCAAAGTTGCCTTCACGGCGTGAACGTATAGCATAGGTGACGATGCCTTCACCGTCATTCGTGGTAGATATTAGGTAATGCGTGCGCAATGCATATAGTCACTTGAGAATAAGTCTCGTTTCACTCTTTCGTCGGTTGACACTGCATATTCACGCGTGAAGGCAATATGAGAAATTTGCTCATGCACAACGCTTCATTCACTCACGTAAAGAATGAAATATACTGCTTGAAGCCCTGCTATGATACGAAAGATCTGCGGTGAATGACGGCGAAGGCTTCGTTCGCAACGCTACTGGACATAGCTAACCAAATTCCAACTTTTACGGGATGCAATTGCGTTTCTCGAAATTCGTGTGGATTGTCTGCAGACCAGATACATAGTTTTGTATTGATATAGTCTGTTAGATAAAACCAGGCTTCATCCGAGAAAAATGATTTGTTTAGCAAAGTCATCGTCCTTAATTGTGATTAAACAATGACAATATTCGAATCACTATCGTGATCTAAGGTAATAATTCCTATACCGTAGAAACTTTATAGGGATGAAAATGTAACTTTCTTTTACAAGCTCATTGCATTGAAGTGTATGATGAGCCTATAAAATATTGATTTTTTACCTGTTTGTTGAGCTATTACTGCAGATAAATTTTCTTACAGTATTCAGAAATACTATTGTTGGTGATATTAGAAGTAAATATAAACGATTTGAAAAAAATTATAAGATAAATAATCGAAAGATACTACAACACGCACGCCAATGTCGCTAAATGTCAGAAAATTCATTTAATGTATGAAATTTGTATGTAGCTAACTTCGCTCATTAAATTGGTAATAAGTATAGATAAATTTTTCCGGAAAACAGTTTTTTTCTTACGACAATCATTTTGAATCACATGGTAGATCTTCATCGAAGTAAGATAAGCGTAAAATAGTAGCATACACACTTAAAAAAGACAGTCAAATTAATAGATTGACTTTATTTATATAGGGCACATCAATGATACTTGGGTTAAAAACTTAAATTAGACAGAGTGTCTACACCTACACATAAAAAAAATATCAACAAAAGTATTGAATCGCTAGATCATGCATATATAATAATTTTTATGATCTAAGATTAAATCAAAAGAGAACTACCAACAAAATTTTAGGAAAGAAAATGTAAATGAACATTGTTTTACAAAATAATCATTAAAACACAAAACATTCTTTTTTATTTATATATGCAGGCTCGCACTTATTCCAATTTACCTTTCCACTAATCTTATTCTTTCTTTAAAACATATATACACACTTTTAAATGCAGGTCATCAACCTGTTTTCCAAAATAAATTACACACACAAAAACCACAAGAAAACAAAAAACAAATCTATAAAAACAAGCCTTGACGAAAAAATACACCTATTATTTTATCTTAGGACTTAATGCTTTTACTCGCTTTCCTTCCTTCTCATCCAATCTGGTGATCCGATATAATACATGCAATCACGTTTTTTAAAAGATGCATAAGAATTAAATTTACGGCTAAGCGCTGAATTGAGTAAAAATTATGTATAGTCATAATATATGCTCCACGGACAAAGATTTTAACGGGATATTATTGCAACTGTGTGGGTAAAACTGGTTTGGTTACATTTGACGCTGGTTTTGTATTGTTGGGCAGCATTGTTTTGAAATTTCAGAATTAATTCAGTGAATTGTTTATGTCTGACATCTTCGAGGATATAAAGAAAGTCTTAAGTGTAAATTGTGCAACGTGTAGGCTGCTCACATAAATCTAGATGATTTGGTTGGATTTTAATTTAATTATATCAAAATCTTTTTTTTTTCTTTAGTGTAAGCACCTAGTTATGGAAATAAACTACAATTTACGGCTTAAATTAAATGTAGGTAAGTAAATTGTTCTATGTCTATTATCAATTATCACATACCTAGTAAAAGTTATTTCTTTCATAATATAAACTGTTAACTTTTATAAAAAAATATCTTTTAAGTCCTTTTATCCCATATTCTATAAAATATTGTAACGAGCGCCAACTTTTCAACTGGCGGTTCCGATAGGCGTCCCTAGATGGCGCTAGCATAGCGGGAGAAGAACTACTACGACGAATAACAGAGGCAAGCACCGGGTGAAGATTCGAGAATATTCTCCAGAATCTTCGAGGACGTTCTAGAAGGCCCCGAACAATCTGGAAGTTCGCGCCAGCTATAATAACGCGTCGGGTTGGCCAGGAGGCAGTCATCGATACGAGTTCGATAGTGCGGTCGCGATTGAATTAGTACATGTAATATAATATCGTTTACATAAATAAAGACATTAGTGGTTAAGTGATATAGTTAATAACATTTTTAATAGATTTTAATTACCGTAATAGTGTTAATAGAATAAGTGAATTTAAATATATCGCCTGTGTGTTTTTCTAAAACCCCGACAACGTTTTAAGAACCGAAAAACGTTACAATATATTTGACACAACGACATAACCTAGAAAACTTGAAAGTATTGCATATTCATACTCTCGACATACCATACTTATTCTTTCTGGATTTTTAACGCTGCGGTGTAATCTTTAATGGTTTACATGCTCTGCTACATTAATATTTAAAATATTTATACTCAATAGTCACAAAAACATCTGTGATTTTATATTTATTTTCACAAATTTATCCAAGAATAGCTTAATTCATGCATAGACAATATTAAATATGATAATAAAAGAGGTTAGAGATATTCTAATTAACACCGAAGTTCACCGAAAGCGTTCCTAAATTATAATTAACCGAATGTATTCTCCGCGAAATCAGCTGATTTAGCCACATATTTAACGGTGCAATTTTAAGAAACCCCTTTATCCACACCTAACAGTCATAAACACTAATACCACAACAACACTTTTAAAAATGGTTTAATAAAACTGGAAGAAATATATATGATATGTAAGCAGATGTAAGTCATGAATTTATTCAAGCAACACTAAGAACGGAAGCATTTTGTTGATAAATACTTATACGAATAACTTATTCCAAAAAAAGCGTAATTTGGAATCTATCCTTACTAACTATAGGTAAGATAATCTTATATACCATAAAACCTTTCCCACATCAAGAACAATTCAATTACAACCCACTTGCTTTCTGTCGAGACCACATTTAAAATCTTATTACGTAAAAACCATGTCATCTTCGCCGAAATAGCAATTTTAATTATCACACGTTGGCAGCTCCGTTTACATTGCCATCTATGCACGATATACTTCGCATAGTAGTAAAAATTCGAGTCGGTTTTCTATAGTTTCTAGCCACCTAAAGCCGTCGGCAACATCATTTCGCGCGTATTGTGAAAATTGGACGGATAATGGGGCCTCTGTGTACAAACAGAGATGCAACTTCAATACGTCGGGCGTTCATATTCAGACGAATATTGGCGTCTCAATTGAAAGCAGTGGACGCGCATGCAACGTTTGTATACAACAGAAACCGAGAAAATGAGAGTCCCATGTCAAGGCACGTCAGCCCTCGGGTTTGTGAAACTGTCAAGAAGACGGGGGTGTTCTTGTTATTATGTGTTGTTTGTGTTCGTACCGATATTTCGGATTGTTGTAATATCTGTGTGTGTGTTGTTTGTGTGCGTCGATGTGATGACGGACACGTTTGGATGATACGGTATGGAGTTGGGTAAGTACAAAAACAGCCTATATTTATTTACTTGTCTCGATAACGAAATAAATAAATAGAATTGTTGTGGAAACGGAATTATATAGGTGTGCCGACGTTGGAATTATGTCAAATTCTTGCTTTGTTAATGTTATTTTCATATTCTCAGATCTCAGGGCCTACTGTTAATATTAGAATCTTTTTCTTATTAGGATTATGGAGAAAGATATTCCCGATTTTAGATAATATTATCTGATTATACTTACAATTATTATTAATATAACTAGATGCTGCGCATCTAGGAGTCGAGGAAGGTGGTACTTGAGGAAGGTGGTTTCTTGAAGTCGGTCCCCAGTCACTTGAGAATCATCTTTTATAATGCGCAATACGCTTTAAGTAGTTTTCTTTTGTTCTTACTTTTGAAACACCCTGTATAGTCGAAAATATGTTTAGGTTATGCAGCATTGAAACCTGTGCAACTTTTGTAGAAAAGGTTAGTTCCTAAAAGCAAAAGTAGAGCAATAATGAAAAAACTCAGTCGTCCTAAACACCCCGTATATTTGAAAATATTTTTAACTTATGCACTATTGATTTCTATAACACTTTTGTATAAAAGATTTTTTCCTAAAAGCAAAAATAGAGCTATAATGAAAGAAATCCAGTTTTTTTGAACACCCCGTATATTTGAAAATATTTTTAACTTATGCACTATTGAATTCTATAACACTTTTGTATAAAAGATTTTTTCCTAAAAGCAAAAATAGAGCTATAATGAAAAAAATCCATTTTTTTTGAACACCCCGTATATTTGAAAATATTTTTAACTTATGCACTATTGAATTCTATAACACTTTTGTATAAAAGATTTTTTCCTAAAATCAAAAATAGAGCTATAATGAAAAAAATCCAGTTTTTTTGAACACCCCGTATATTTGAAAATATTTTCAACTTATGCACTATTGAATTCTATAACACTTTTGTAGAAAAGATTTTTTCCTAAAAGCAAAAATAGAGCTATATTGAAAGAAATCCATTTTTTTTGAACAACCCGTATATTTGAAAATATTTTTAACTTATGCACTATTGAATTCTATAACACTTTTGTAGAAAAGATTTTTCCCAAAAGCAAAAATAGAGCTATAATGAAAGAAATCCAATTTTTTGAACACCCGGTATATTTGAAAATATTTTTGGGTTATGCAGCATCCAATTCTATAACACTCTTGTAGAAAAGATTTCTTCCTAAACGCAAAAGTAGAGCTATAACGAAAAAACCCAGTCTTCCTGAACACCCAGTATATTTGAAAATACTTTTAGGTTATGCAGCTTCAATTCTATAACACTCTTGTGGAAAAGATTTTTTCCTAAAAGCAAAAATAGAGCTATAATGAAAAAAACCCAGTTTTTTTGAACACTCCGTATATTTGAAAATATTTTTAGCTTATGCACTATTGAATTCTATAACACTTTTGTATAAAAGATTTTTTCCTAAAAGCAAAAATAGAGCTATAATGAAAAAAATCCATTTTTTTGAACACCCGGTATATTTGAAAATATTTTCGGGTTATGCAGCATCCAATTCTATGACACTCTTGTAGAAAAGATTTCTTCCTAAACGCAAAAATAGAGCTATAACGAAAAAACCCAGTCTTTCTGAACACCCGGTATTTTTAAAAATAATTTTAGGTTATGCAGTATTCAATTCTGTACAACTTTTGTAGAAAAGATTTGTTCCTAAAAGCAAAAATAGAGCTATAATGAAAAAAACCCAGTCTTCCTGAACACCCGGTATTTTTAAAAATAATTTTAGGTTATGCAGTATTCAATTCTGTACAACTTTTGTAGAAAAGATTTGTTCCTAAAAGCAAAAATAGAGCTATAATGAAAAAACCCAGTCTTCCTGAACACCCAGTATTATTAAAAATAATTTTAGGTTATGCAGTATTCAATTCTGTACAACTTTTGTAGAAAGGATTTGTTCCCAAAAGCAAAAATAGAGCTATAGTGAAAAAAACCCAGTCTTCCTGAACACCCAGTATTATTAAAAATAATTTTAGGTTATGCAGTATTCAATTCTGTAAACTTTTGTAGAAAATATTTGTTCCTAAAAGCAAAAATAGAGCTATAATGAAAAAAACCCAGTCTTCCTGAACACCCGGTATTTTTAAAAATAATTTTAGGTTATGCAGTATTCAATTCTGTACAACTTTTGTAGAAAGGATTTTTTCCTAAAAGCAAAAATAGAGCTATAATGAAAAAACCCAGTCTTCCTGAACACCCAGTATTATTAAAAATAATTTTAGGTTATGCAGTATTCAATTCTGTAAACTTTTGTAGAAAATATTTGTTCCTAAAAGCAAAAATAGAGCTATAATGAAAAAACCCAGTCTTCCTGAACACCCGGTATTTTTAAAAATAATTTTAGGTTATGCAGTATTCAATTCTGTACAACTTTTGTAGAAAGGATTTTTTCCTAAAAGCAAAAATAGAGCTATAATGAAAAAACCCAGTCTTCCTGAACACCCGGTATTTTTAAAAATAATTTTAGGTTATGCAGTATTCAATTCTGTACAACTTTTGTAGGAAGGATTTGTTCCCAAAAGCAAAAATAGAGCTATAGTGAAAAAACCCAGTCTTCCTGAACACCCAGTATTATTAAAAATAATTTTAGGTTATGCAGTATTCAATTCTGTACAACTTTTGTAGAAAGGATTTTTTCCTAAAAGCAAAAATAGAGCTATAATGAAAAAAACCCAGTCTTTCTGAACACCCAGTATTATTACAAATAAGTTTAGGTTATGCAGTATTCAATTCTGTACAACTTTTGTAGAAAATATTTCTTCCTAAACGCAAAAATAGAGCTATAACGAAAAAACCCAGTCTTCCTGAACACCCGGTATTTTTAAAAATAATTTTAGGTTATGCAGTATTTAATTCTGTACAACTTTTGTAGGAAGGATTTTTTCCTAAAAGCAAAAATAGAGCTATAACGAAAAAACCCAGTCTTCTTGAACGCCCGGTATATTTTAAAATAATTTTAGGTTATGCAGTATTCAATTCTGTACAATTTTTGTAGAAAAGATTTGTTCCTAAAAGCAAAAATGGAGCTATAATGAAAAATCCTAGTTTTCCTGAACACCCAGTATTATTAAAAATAATTTTAGGTTATGCAGTATTCAATTCCGTACAACTTTTGTAGAAAATATTTCTTCCTAAACGCAAAAATAGAGTTATAACGAAAAAACCCAGTCTTCCTGAACACCCGGTATTTTTAAAAATAATTTTAGGTTATGCAGTATTCAATTCTGTACAACTTTTGTAGAAAGGATTTGTTCCCAAAAGCAAAAATAGAGCTATAACGAAAAAACCCAGTCTTCTTGAACGCCCGGTATATTTTAAAATAATTTTAGGTTATGCAGTATTCAATTCTGTACAATTTTTGTAGAAAAGATTTGTTCCTAAAAGCAAAAACGGAACTATAATGAAAAATCCCAGTTTTCCTGAACACCCAGTATTATTAAAAATAATTTTAGGTTATGCAGTATTCAATTCTGTACAACTTTTGTAGAAAATATTTCTTCCTAAACGCAAAAATAGAGCTATAACGAAAAAACCCAGTCTTCTTGAACGCCCGGTATATTTTAAAATAATTTTAGGTTATGCAGTATTCAATTCTGTACAACTTTTGTAGGAAGGATTTGTTCCTAAAAGCAAAAATGGAGCTATAATGAAAAATCCCAGTTTTCCTGAACACCCAGTATAATTAAAAATAATTTTAGGTTATACAGTATTCAATTCTGTACAACTTTTGTAGAAAATATTTCTTCCTAAACGCAAAAATAGAGCTATAACGAAAAAACCCAGTCTTCCTGAACACCCGGTATATTTGAAAATATTTTTAGGTTATGCAGCATTCAATTCTATAACACTCTTGTAGAAAAGATTTCTTCCTAAACGCAAAAATAGAGCTGTAATCAAATAGCAAGTGTTCAGGAACAGCTGTATTCAAATATATTTTTAGGTTATGCGGCATTAAATTCTAGTAAACTTTTGTAGATAAGACTGCTTTTCTAGAAGCAAAAATAGAGCTGAAATCAAATTCTATTCCCTTTCCCTATTCTCTTTTTCGTTATTGTGTTTTCCTTGTCTATTTTCCCTATTTCCTTTTATAATATCCCATAAGTTACAGCTTTAAAAAAATAGTTGACGATTTTCCCTATATTTCAATTTTCTTCCTATTTTATCCGTCATTTTATTTTTCCAAACAATATTATCAGCATCAAATGCAACGATCCAAGCACCCACAAATGTCTGTTGCAAAATATCATTTTTTAATAATATTCCTCCATTTTAGACGCGCCATCTAGTTTTTAATGCTATAATCGCAAATAGTGGCTCAAAAATCGCAATCTCAAACTTAAAAAAAAAAAAATGCGCTTCTACACTTCTAGTACTACCAAGCTGCAAAATTAAATTTCCGCTATTATTGTGATAATATTTTATAGTGTCTTCAACATACTCCACTTTTACGCAATGATTGAATTTCTATTTTGTTTTAATACACACTATTAATAAAAGCGATAGATATACTTCACGCGTAGAGTAATAAATCGAAAACACTGTAGATTTCATGCATTAAAAATATTTACGAAATATAAATGCCACATAGTATACGCGGTTTAAAAATCATAAGACATAAGAAGTACATAAGTACTCGACATTTTCCGACAACAAATCCGAACTCGCCCGAACATGTCGCGTCTCACTGTGTAACCGGCTAATATAATCTATATAATCTGTCTCATCGGCGTTCATAGAATATGTCGGCAAACGAAGTAATAAAAATAATGATTTTAAAACCTCTTTAAGTAAACATAATTAAGTTACGTGTGCTTTCGAATTATAAAATCGCTTTATGAACAGTTTACCAAATACGATTTCTTAGAAGCGACAAATATATCATCGGCTGAACGCATTTACTCGTCAATGTTTGAACGCGCTTATAATTTTTGACGTTTAAACGTTTTTACGGTCGTGATTGACATGCATGCATGCATTCCAACATATTTTTGCAGTTAGTAATTGCTCTGAATGATGGGAAGCGTCGTTAGATATGAAAAACGACCTCAGTAAGTTTGTTAGTGAAGATATTATGGATTATTGGTAATTAAATTCGTTCCTTTTAGAAATGTGAAGAATGGTTCCCCCGCAGATGTCTTTAGTGTCGTGCAGTATTGAATATAAAAATAAATTGAAGAGTGTTTTTAGTCAAGACAGTGGTATCACAGGATTACCACAAATTTCTTCGGAGGGGGATCATAATGGCTCGATACTTATTGGGAGATGTTTTACGATAAACTTCTAACACATCGCTCTGCTGTTGGAGTATGTACATTCTGTGGTGCTGTGATACTATATTGATAATAAAATCGTTAGATATGAAAAACAACCTCAGTAAGTTTGTTAGTGAAGATATTATGGATTATTGGTAATTAAATTCGTTCCTTCTTTTAGAATTGTGAAGAATGATTCCACTGCGGATGTCTTTAGTGTCGTGCAGTATTGAATATAAAAATAAATTGAAGAGTGTTTTTAGTCAAGACAGTAGTATCCGTGAAATATATGTGGAATAAATACAGTTGTGTCATTTGATGGTGTATAGATTTCAATAGGAATAAAAACACTTGTAAAAATTAGTGTATCTTGTTGATATTTACAGAAGAATTATGTCTTGATAGCTTAGACTCTTTTAAATATAATCAATATAATATAATTAATATTTATTGGACCTATTTAAATATATGTGGCATAACAAATGCGAGCATTTGAAGTAGCAGCAGAATGTGAGGAATGGAGTTGTACATTACCCTATGATTTGTCTGAAAGTATTTTATCGTACAACTTCTTCTGATACAATTGCTCTAGAAAGATAAATTTGAAGTTTTGAGATGTATCTAGCAATTTGTTGTTTAAATAACAGTATCATTAAGAGATGTCCGTTAGTTTAATTCTACGATTAATATTTATAAATGTAATTCAAGATTTAGTTTATTGATTTTCGGTTTAATTAAAACATAACATCATTTTATTAATCCTTTATTTGTTTATTTTAAAAATTAACACAAAAACGCTATTCAAAATTAAATTATATTAAATATATATACATAAGATAGATTATAAATGAGAGCGCAGCCAAAATATATACATTGTAGCTCCTTCGAGTAAATGTTATAATGACACAATAAAAAGATGCAGGCTACTGAGCTCTTATAAGAAATGAAGGACACCTCTCATTTTGGTGAAGCGTAGGCACAAATACTACTTCCTGCCATATGATCATCGGTCAATAATCTGAGTCAAATATTTCTTCCGAGTAGTTGTTTGATGAACTTTAAACACATCTTCAGCTTTGCTGTTGTAGTATATTCTGTGATGATGTGATATTATATTGATATCTAACTCTAAAAAGGTAAAAAAAGAAACGTCATATTAGTTTCATCGGAAAGGATTTTTTGGTCATCGGACTACCCTCGACAACCCAAATGACATTTCTAGGGGTCGATTTATATATTATATCGTGTTACTGTTATAATATTCTTGTCATCATAGTTGTAGAAAGGTTGAAAAATATGAAATTTACCTCATTAAAAGATATATATTCATATCAATTTATCTTTGACAGGCCAGTCGAACATGACTCCATAAATCGAATCGTTCTGTAGAAATGGGCACTTTTTAGCATCAAAGCGGTAATATCTGTCACGTAAATCTTCATATCGACAATAATTTTGCGGTAATATATACTTTTCGTGCTAAAATTAGCGCGATACGTTGACGCTTTTCGTGGTTCGATAGTTTGACATCTTACTTGATCCTGGCTCAATAATTTCGCTAAAAACTGTATAATTTTAATCAGAAACATATTTGAGCGTGTATTACGAACCTTTTCAACCTTCCAATAAACGTTAAATTATCTTAAATCGCTATTATTGTAGCCCCAAATAGCAGATTAGGTTATGAAATTAATACCATCGCAAATGACAATAGTTCTCGAATTATTCCACATTTTCTCATATACTGACGAATCATTCAGGCTCTTAACATCTCTCTGGTCACGTTTCGACTCATTATGTGTCCCTTGTACCCCCATTTACGCTCGAAATCGTCTCCCGAAGTTCGCGTCATTTTACCGTGTGACAGATGCCGTTGACAATATACGAAACCGGCCATAATTCCAACCTCATCGCCGGCAAAACACGCCTCTATGAATCGGGTCTTTTTGAGAAAAATAACGCATCTCGACCCCATTTTAGGGTTCAAACCGTAAGATGAAGCATGTGAGACGTCTTTTCCACATTAATCCCACTCCCCAATATTATCTCAGCCTCGCAGCGAACATACGAAATTGCCCAACTTTGACAATGCAAAATCGGTCGAATCCGACTCATTGACATTTCTCGGTCTTCAGCGACGTTCGGCGCGCCCGCACCCATCACAATTTACATTTCCGCGAATTTTCTCCCCTTTCCCTATTTTTAACGATAAACCTAAATACCCGGGGTCCAGTGCGACCGCCGTCGCCCGTTCGCCCGTCTACAATTTCCCTTTTAATCTGTTCCGCTTCCCGATCCTTAGCCGTAATAGTTTTTCTCGCCGAATTTACACGCTCTAGATAGGGCGACGCCTATGGTGTGCGACAGAGAGTAGAAAAGAACAGGCTGACCAAGTTTTATTATTATTAACTAGATGCTGCGCATCTTCGTCCAGCGAAGATGGTGGCACTTTTAGAATATGCTGTACGTTTTAAGTAGTTTTTGTTTCTTTTGTTTTTTTTTTTTTTTTACTTTTGGAAGACCATGTATAGTCGAAAATATGTTTAGGTTGTGCAGCATTTAATTCTGTACAACTTTTAGTGTGAAAAAAGTGAAAAAACCCAGTCTTCCTGAACACCCGGTATATTTGAAAATATTTTTAGGTTATGCAGCATTCAATTCTATAACACTCTTGTAGAAAAGATGTTTTCCTAAACGCAAAAATAGAGCTATAACGAAAAAACCCAGTCTTCCTGAACACCCGGTATATTTGAAAATATTTTTAGGTTATGCAGCAGTCAATTCTATAACACTCTTGTAGAATTTTTTTTTCTTAAACGCAAAAATAGAGCTATAATAATAAAAATATAGTCTTCCTGAACGCCCGGTATATTTGAAAATATTTTTAGATTATGCAGCATTCAATTCTATAACACTCTTGTAGAAAAGATTTTTTCCTAAAAGCAAAAATAGAGCTATTGTGAAAAAACCCAGTCTTCCTGAACACTCGGTATATTTGAATATATTTTTAGGTTATGCAGCATTCAATTCTATAAGACTTTTGTAGAAAAGATTTTTTTCCTAAAAGCAAAGATAAAGCTTTAATCAAAGACTCAATCTTCGTGAACACCCTGTTGTGTAGTGGAAAATATTGTTAACTTATGCAGCATTGAATTCTGTACAACTTTTGTAGAAAAGGTTTTTTCCGAAGAGCGAAAATAAAGCTATAGTGATGGAAAACCCAGTCTTCCTGAACACTCTGTATATTTTTATATATGTTTAGGTTATGTAGCATTAAATTCTAGAAAACTTTTGTAGAAAAGACTTCTTTCCTAAAAGCAAAAATTGAGCTGAAATCAAATTCTATCCCCTTTTCCCTATTCTCTTATTCCTTATTGCGTTTTCATTATCTATTTTCCCTATTTCCTTTTATAACATCCCATAAGTTACAGCTTTAAAAAAATAGTTGACGATTTTTCCTATAGTTTATTTTTCAGTTTTTCCCTATTCCCTTTTATCATTTTTGTTTTCGCTGTTCCTATCTCTATTCCCTGTTCCTTATTCCCTTTCCCTATTCCCTCTCCTAATTCCCTATTCCTTTTCCGTATTCCCATTCCCTTTCCCCATTCCCTTTCCTTTTCCCTATTCCTTCTCCCTATTCTATTTACCCATTCTCGATCCCTACTCTTATTCTTTATTCCATTTCTTTATTCCAGGTCCGCTATTCCATTTCCTTATTTCCTTTCCCTATTCCTTTTCCTTATTCACTTCCCATATTCCCTTTTCCTGTTTACTTTCCCTATTCCCCTTCCCTATTTCCTTTCACTATTTCATTTCCCTATTCCCTTTCTCTGTTCCCTATTCCCTTTTCCCCTTTTCCATTCGCCATTTCCTATTCCCATTCCCTTTCCCCATTCCCTTTTTCTTTTCCCTTTCCCTATTCCCATTTCCATTCCCTTTCCCCATTCTCATTTCCTTTGCCTTTCCTTATTGCCTTACTCTTTTCCCTTTCCCTATTCTCTTTTTCCTTATTGCGTTTTTATTCTCTATTTTCCCTATTTCCTTTTATAACATCCCATAAGTTACAGCTTTTAAAAAATAGTTGACGATTTTCCCTATATTTCAATTTTCTTCCCATTTTATCCGTCATTTTATTTTTCCAAACAATATTATCAGCATCAAATGCAACGATCCAAGCACCCACAAATGTCTGTTGCAAAATGTCATCATTTTTTAATAATATTCCTCCATTTTAGTCGCGCCATCGTGTTTTTGATTCTATATATATTAAATATTCTAAACATCAATCTACATAAAATAAATGTTCTTCTGTATATTTATTGGCCCCAATAATAAATAATCATGTATTGCAATCGATAAAGTACAATAAAAAAAAAGTACGATAAAAAAAAAAACCTGACCCGCCGTGATTCGAACCCGGCGCACCTTCCGATATGAAAGTCCTTTTGTCGCACGCCGATCCCTCTAGGCTAAAGTGCACCTACAGATATTAAATTACGATGGCATATAAATTAAAATATGGCAGTGGCTGACAGTTCAATTTGTGTTACAATACTTAAGATATTTCAGCTACGTTACGTATGTGCAATGATTATAAGATCTCTCACTATTCTTATTTAATTAATAAACATCGCAATGACACCGCCTACCTACAAAATTTTCGCCATTGTCCGACAATGTCGTATCTTGGCGTATAATGGCCGGCAAAAGGACGCTGCCATTTCCGCAAGTATTTTGCAATATTTTGGGCAACTGCGAGTAATTCTCGATACCACAGGGCTTCATCACCTATATCCAGTCATTTTACCATCTTTTCCGCATTATCTACGCGCCTCTCTCCCTTCCGAAATCATCTCGATAATTTGGGAACATGAGCGTCCCGTAATTTGACATTTCTCTTGGAATTTATTCAATAATCTATCTAAAAACTGAAAATAATCACTTTCACAAACATGCCTAAGCGCGTATTACGAAAGTTATTTCACCTTCTAATCGACGAACTGAGCCGTAAACGAAAATAGAGGTACCTCGTATTGTTCCATATTGACATATGGTATAGGTTAGACTATTAGCTATATCTGAAATGACAATACTTCGCGAATTATTCGGCACGTTCTGCTATATAGCTCGTAATGTTTGTCGCATCACATTTCGGCTTCTTACACTTGCTCGGAGTACATCTTTACCCCAAAAACACATCGCACTGAATTATGTAGGTTTTTCGCCGGCCATTTGCCGAACGTACTTCAACGACTTCTGTCAAATCTGACAGGCGTCCCCTACAAACATAGCTATATAAATCGAATAATTTTGTAAAATATTTCGCATTCATGCCCTATTTTTAGCGTTCGAATTGTAAGATGAAACATGAGAGAAGCCGTTCCGACAATAATTTCATACCTGGATACGGTTTTTGAGCCGGTATCGATGCCACAAAATTGGGCGTCACTGGCACAATTAACGATTTCGGCCAGATGTGTGACGCGATAAATTGATCGATGTTGAGAGAAATTTCGCGTTTTCACTCCATTTTAGGGTTCAAACTGTAAAACGAAGGATACATGAAGCCGTTTCAAAAACAATTCCACATCACGATACGGTTTCTGAGCCGATATTCTGCGCGACAAATTTGCGCTTTTGGGTTGGCATCTCTCTTGCACCTTGCTCAATAATTTCACTAAAAAACTGTATATTTATTATCACAAACATATCTGAGCGTGTAATCATGAACCTTTTCTACCTTTCAATTAACGTTAAATTACCTCGAATCCCTATTATCGTTACTCGAAATTACATGTGAGGTTACGGCAAATCGGTACCATCACAAATGACTATTATTCTCGAATTATTCCACATTTTTCCATATGCTGACGAATCATACAGGCTCCCAACATCTCTCTGGTCACGTTTCGACACAGTACGTGTCGCTTGTATGCCCATTTACGTTAGAGATCGTCTCTAGAAGCTCATTACATTTTACCGCGTGACAGCGGTATTTGACATCCCACGAAACCCGCCAAACTTCCAAGCTCTTTCCCGGGAAAATACACCTCTACAAATCGGGTCTTTTTGAGAAAATTAAACCGTCTGGACCCCATTTTAAGGTTCAATCGGTAAGAGGAAACATGCGAGAAACCCTTTTCACATCCATCCCACTCCCAAATAATATTTTGCTTCGTAGGCGGATCGCGCGAAATTGTCCAACTTTTTGACAATGCAATTCGATAGAAATCACGCAGTTTTGACGTTTCTCGTCTGCGTGCGTTCGCCCGCAAAAATTTAAACTCTAATGCGATTTTCCACGTTATACCACACGTTTTAACCGATACTTCTCGATACGCCTATTGTTGATGGGACGGGGCCCCACCCCCCACCTCCACGTACCGCGTTCGCCGCCCTATCGCCAAACCCGTTCGCGAGCCTTTAAGTAAACGCAAGTCGGCCGCGGCTCTTACACTCAGATGTCAATGCGCACGCCACTGGTGTGCGCCAGAGAGTAGAAAAGAACAGGGCTGAACCAAAGTTTTAATTATTATTTAATGCGCCATCTTTCGCCCAGCGAAGAAGGTTGGCCACTTTTAGAATGTGGCTGTGTACGTTTTATTAAGTAGTTTTCTTCTTTTTTTGTTTTGTTTTTACTTTTGGGAGACCTTGTATGTCGAAATATGTTTAGGTTGTGCAGTATTTAATTTCTGTAGCAGCTTTTGTAGAAAAGATTTGTTCTAAAGCAAAAATAGAGCTATAGTAAAACCCAAGGCTTTCGTGGAAACACGCCGGTAGTATTTGAAAATATTTCTAAGGTGGAGTGGTCACGCATTCGATTCTATAAGACTTTTGTAAGAAAAGACTGTTTTCCTAACAGCAAAGTAGCTTTAATCAAAGACTCAATATTCGTGAAACCCTGTGTAGTGGAAAATATTGGTTAACTTATGCAGCAATTGAATTCTGTAGCAAAATTTTTGTAGCAAGGTTTTTTCTAAAAGCGAAAATAAGCCTATAGGTGATGGAATAACCCAGTGTCCTGGAACACTCTGTATTATTTTTATATATGTTTAAGGTATGCAGCATTCATATTATATTAAAACTTTTTTTGTAGAAAAACACTTCCTTCCTAAAAGCAAAAAATGAGCTGAAATCAAAATCTTATCGCCCTTTTTCCTATTCTCTTATTCCTTATTTGCGTTTTCATTTGTCTATTTTTCGCCTATTTGCTTTTATAACATCCATAAAGTTACAGGGCTTTAAAAAAATAGTTGATCGATTTTCCCTATAGTTTATTTTCAGTTTTTCCGCTATTCGCCTTTTTATCATTTTTTGTTTTCGTTTCTATCTCTATTCCCTTTTCCTACTCCTTTTTTATTCCCTTTCCCTAGTCCTATTCGCTGTTTGCCGTAAATTCCCATTCCCTTTTCCCCATTACCTTTCCTTTCCCTATTCGCTTCTCCTATTCTATTTACCCATTTCTCGTTCCTACTCTTATATTTATTCCATTTCTTTATTCCAGGACCCCTATCTCCATTGTCCTTATTTCCCTTTCCTATTCCTTTTTCCTTATTCGCTTGCCCTATTCCTTTCCCTGTTTTTACTTTCCCTATTCCCCTTCCCTATTCCTTTCATATTTCATTTTCCTATTCCCTTTATCTAATTTCCATTCTCCTAGTTCCGATTTCCCTTTCCCATTCTCTTTTTCCATTCCCTTTCCTATTGCAGTTTCCATTTCGCCCATTCTCCTTTTTCTATTCCGCTTTCCCTCTCGTATTCCTTTACCGCATTCTCGTTCCCTGTATTCTCATCTCTACTGCCTTTATGTATTCCCTTCTCTGTTCCCTATTCCCTTTTTCCCCATTTCCATTCGCTATTTTCTCTATTCCCTTTCTCTATTCTTTCGCGCTATCCCATTTCCATTCCCTTTCCCCATTCCCATTTCGCTTTGCTTTTTCACTATTGCTTAACTCTTTCCCTTTCCCTACTCTCTTTTTCCTATTGCATTTTTATTCTCCTAATTTTCCCTAATTTCCTTTTATAACATCCCATAAGTTTGGCAGGCTTTTAAAAAATAGTGTGGCGATTTTCCCTGATAGTTTTCAATTTTCTTTCCCATTTTATTCCGTCATTTAATTTTTATTTTTGTATTTTTTTTTTGCGCAGCAATTGTCATTTTTTAATAAATATTCCTCCATTTTGAAGTCGGCGCATCGTGTTTTCTGATTCTATTATATATTAAAATATTCTAAAACATCAATCTATCATAAATAAATGTTCTTCTGTATATTTATTGCCCCAATTAATATATCTCACATGTATTGCAAATCGATAAGTACAATAAAAAAAGGTACGATAAAAAAAAAACTGCCCGGCCGTGAGTCGAATACCGGCACCTTCGATAACAAATTTCCTTTTGTGTCCGCACCCGATCCCTCTAGGCTAAAATGTACCCACATATAAATTAAAATATGACAGTGACTGACAGTTCAATTTATGTTACAATACTTTAAGATATTTCCGTACGTTATGTATGTGCAATGATTATCAGAGATGTCTCAGTATTCTTAATTTAATTGATAAACACGCGAAAGACAACCACCCTACCTACAAAATTTTTCGGGCCAATTGTCCGGTAATAGCGTATCTTTGTGCCGGTATAATGGCGGCAAAAGGACGCTGCATTTCCGGCAAGTATTTTGCAAATATTTTGGGGTACCCCTGCGCGTAGTTCTCGATACACAGGGCTACACCTCTATCCAGTCATTTTAACACTATCTTTCCGCATTATCTACGCGCCTCTCTGGCCGTTTCGAGAATCATCTCGGATATTTGGGAATTAGCGTCCCGTAATTTTTACATTTCTCTTGAAATTTGTTCATATCTATCTAAAAACTGAATAATACACTTTCACAACAGTACCTGAGTGCGTATTACGAAAGATATTTTCCACCTTTTAGATCGACGAACTGAGCCGTAAACCGAAAATAATGGTACCTAGTATTGTTCCAGTATTGACAATATGGTATAGGTTAGACTATTAGCTCCATCTGAAATGACTATATTTCGGCGAATAATCGGCTATTCCCTTTCAACCTTCCTGTTAATGCTCATGAACGTTTGTCGAACCACTTTTGTCATCATTTTTTTTTTTACACTTGCTCGGAGTACATCTTTTACCCAAAACACGTCGCATGCAACTGAATTATTGTAGGTTTTAAGCGCCATTTGGCCGGACGCGCTTCAAACGACTTCTGTTCAAATCTGACAGGCGTCCCCTGCAAACATATCTATATTAATCGTTTAATTTTGAAGAAATTTCGCGTTCCTGTCCTATGTTAGCGTTCGAATTGTACTGATGAAACATGAAGAGAAGCCGTTCGACAACAATTTCATAACCAAGATACGGTTTTTGAGCAAAGCTGTCGATCGCCGCAAAAAACGGGCGTCACTCGCATAATTAACCATTTCGGCAGTAGTTGACGCGATAAATGATCGATGTTGAGAGAAATTTCGCGTTTTCACTCCCATTTTTGGGTGCAAACTGTAGAAGCGAAGGATACAGGAAGCCGTTTCAAAAACTAATTTCGCACACACGTACGGTTCTGTTGCCGATATTCTGCGTGACAATTGGCGCTATTGGTTTTCGCATCTTTCTCGAACCTCGCTCAATAATTTCACTAAAAACAATATAAGTTATTAATCAAAAAACATACCTGAAGCAGTGTATCACGCATGTGATTTTATCTTTAACTCCGTTAAATTACCTTCGAATCGCTACTTATCGCTTACCGCATATATTGGTTTAAGGTTAAGATATTACCATCAACAATGACTATTATTGCTTCGAAAATTATTCCACATTTTCTCGCTATGCTGACGAATCATACAGGCTCCCAACATCTCTCTGGTACGTTTCGACAGCAGTACGTGCCGCTTGTATGGCCCATTTACGTTAGAGATCGGTCTCTAGAAGCTCATTACATTTTTACCGCATGACAAGCGGTATTTGACATCCCACGAACCGCCAAACTTCCAAGCTCTTCCCGGAAATACAACCTCTGCGCAAATCGGTCTTTTTGAGAAAATTAAACCGTCTGGACCCCATTTTAAGGTTCAATCGGTAAGAGAGACATGCGAGAAACCGCCTTTTCACATCCATCCCACCCCCAATATTTATTTTTGCTTCGTAGGCGTCGCGCGAAATTTGTCAACTTTGACAATGCCAATTCGATAGAAATCCGCCAGTTTGACGTTTCTCGGTCTCCAGTGCCGTTCGCCGCAAAAATCTAAACTCTTATCGAATTTTCACGTTCTATACACTTTTTTAACGGTTACTTCTCGATACGCCAGTTGCGAAATTTCACGTCCCGTCCCCATCTATTACGTTACGCCGGTCGCTTCGCGACCGGCCAACCCCTTCTCGAGCCTTTAGTTACGCAAGTCGTTGTGGGCTCTTAACACACAATCAAATGGGGCGCAACCACTGGTGTGCGACAAAGAGTAGAAAACAAACAGAAGTATCACCTTTTAGTGTATTATAATTAAAGGCATAATTTCGGTGAATCGGAATAATACTACAAGCGGAAATTTTTTTTCAACGCGCAATGGATTGAAAATATGTGGATTAGGTTGGGAACTAACTAGTTAATGCACGTAAAGTTGGCGCGATTCTAATGTCTAAAGGGAAAATAGTAACGTTATATATAAAAGTCGACTGATTTCGTGAAACGATATACTACACGGATTTTTTCACGAGGCAATGATTGAAAATATGAGGATAGGTTGTACCAACCTAGTTAGGTGCACGTAAGTTTGGCCGCGATTCTAATGTCTAGAGGGAAATATTACAGTTATATATGAAATTAAGGCAGATTTCGTGATCGATTACTACACGGAAAATTTTTTCACGCGGCAATGGATTGAATATGTCGGATAGCGTTGGTCTAACCTAGTTTAGATGCACGTAAAATTTGGCGAGATCTAATGTCTAGAAGGAAAAATATTAACATTTTAGTAAATACTGATCTTTCGAGAAACGACGATTTACTACACGGAAAATTTTCACGCGGCAAATCGATGAAATATGTAGGTAGGTTGGTACCAATAGTTAAGATGCACGTAAGTTTGCGCGTTCTAATGTCTAGAGGAGAAAATTTAACAGTTATATATGAAATTAAGCAATTTCGTGAAACAATATACTACAGGAAAAATTTTCCGCGCAAGGATGAAATATGTCGGATAGGTGTACTAACTAGTTTATATGCACGTAAAATTTGGCGCGATTCTATGTTAGAAGGGAAAATATAATTTATACGTAAATCGACTGAGCTCTTCGAGAAACGACGATTTACTACACGAAATTTTTTCACGCGGCAATCTTGAAAATATGTAGGATAGGTTGGTACAACTAGTTGTAGTATGACGTAAGGGTCGCCCGATCTAGCTAAAAGGGAAAATATTAACATTTATACGTAAATCGACTGATCTTTCGAAAACGACAATTTACTACACGGAAAATTTTTCACCGGCAATCGATTGAAATATGTAGGATAGGTTGGTACAACCTAGTTTAGATGCACGTAAAGTTTGGCGCGATCTAATGTCTAGAAGGAAAATATAACAGTTATATACGAAATTAAGGCATGATTTCGTGAATCGATATACTACACGAAAATTTTTCACGCGGCAATGTTGAAAATATGCGGATAGGTTGTACTAACCTAGTTTAATGCACGTAAAGTTTGGCGCATTCTAATGTCTAGAAGGGAAAATATGAACATGTATACGTAATCGACTGATCTATTCGAGAAACGACATTACTACAACGGAAAAATTTTTCACGAGGCAATCGATTGAAAATAGTGGATAGGTTGGTACAACCTAGTATTGCAGTAAAGTTTGGCGCGATTCTAATGTTATCAAAGGGAAAATATTAACATTTATACGGAAAGAAGATATTTCGTGAACCGCGATACACACGGAAAATTTTTCACGCGGCAATCGATGAAATATGTAGGATAGGTCGTACAACCTAGTTTAGATGCACGTAAAGTTTGGGCGATTCTAATGTCCTAGAAGGAAAAATATTAACTTTATACGAAAACGATGATTTTCGTGAACCGATATACTACACGAAAATTTGTTCACGCGGCAATGATTGAAAATATGTAGGATAGGTTGTCAACTAGTTAGATGCACGTAAAGTTTGGCGCGATTTAATGTTAGAAGGGAAAATTAACAGTTATAATGAAATTAAGCATGATTTCGTGAATCGATATACTACACGGAAAATTTTTCCACGCGGCAATGGATGAAAATATGTCGATAGTGGTCTACCGAGTTTAGATGCAGTAAAGTTTGGCGCGATCTAATTCTAGAAGGGAAAAATATTAACATT
This sequence comes from Protaetia brevitarsis, assembly GCA_004143645.1. Lineage (NCBI taxonomy): Eukaryota > Metazoa > Arthropoda > Insecta > Coleoptera > Scarabaeidae > Protaetia > Protaetia brevitarsis. The sequence goes on from RXPK01003135.1 coordinate 39,646, forward strand.
TATACGTAAATCGACTGATCTCTTCAGAAACGCGATTTACTACACGGAAAATTTTTCAAAACGGCCAATCGATTGAAATATGTAGAGAGGTTGTAAAAAACCAGTTAGATGCACGTAAAGTTGGACGATTCTAATGTCTAGAAGGAAAAATAAACAGTTATATTGAACTAAGGCAGATTTCGTGAATCATATACTACACGGAAAATTTTTCACGCGCAAGGGATTGAAAATATGTCGGATAGTTGGACTAATAGGTTAGATGCACGTAAATTTGGCGCGATTCTAATGTCTAGAAGGGAAATATTAACATTTATAATGAAATAGACTGAATTTCGAGAAGCGATATACTACACGGAAAATTTTTTCACGCGGCAATCGATTGAAAATAGTAGGATAGTGGTACCAACCTAGTTTAGATGCACGTAAGTTTGGCGCGATTCTAATGTCTAGAAGGGAAAATATTAACAGTTATATATAAATCAAGGATCACTTCGCGAAACGAGATACCATACACGGAAAATTTTTTCACGAGGCAATCGATGAAAATATGTAGGAAAGGGTTGACAACCTGTTTAGTTGCAGTAAATTTCGGCGCGATTCTAATGTCTAGAAGGGAAATATTACATTATACATAAATCAACGCATCATTCGAGAAACGACATACTACACGGAAATTTTTCACGCGCAAGGATTGAAATATGTAGGATAGGTTGGTACCAACCTGTTAGATGCACGTAAGTTTGGCGCGATTAATGTCTAGAAGGAAATATTAACATTTATACATAAAGAAGGATTCTTCGCGAAACGATATACTACACGGAAAAAATTTTATCACGCGGCAATCGTTGAAAATATGTCGAAGGTGGGACCAACCTAGTTAATTGCACGTAAAATTGGCACGATTCTAATGTCTGAGGGAAAATATAACATTTATAACGTAAATCGACTGATCTCTTGAGAAACGACGATTTACTACACGGAAAATTTTTCACGCGGCAATCGATTGAAATATGTAGGATAGGTTGGTAACAACTAGTTTAGATGCACGTAAAGTTGCGCGATTCTAATGTCTAGAAGGGAAAAATTAACAGGTTATATAATTAAGGCAATGATTTCGTGAAAACATATACTACACGAAAATTTTTTCACGCGCAATGGATGAAATATGTCGAAAGGTTGGGAACTAACCTAGTTTATATGCACGATAAATTTGCGCGATCTAAAGTCTAGAGGGAAAATATAACAATTAACGAAACGACTGATCTCTTCGAGAAACGACGATTTCTAAACGGAAAAATTTTTTCACGCGGCAATCGATTGAAAATATGGAGGATAGGTTGGTACAACCTAGTTTAGATGCACGTAAGTTTGGCGCGATTATAATGTCTAGAAGGAAATATTAACATTACACATAAACGAAGGACTCATTCGTGAAACGATTTATACACGAAAATTTTTTCACGCGCAATCGATTGAAAATATGTAGGATAGGTTGTACAAACATAGTTATATGCACGTAAATTTGGCGCATTCTAATGTTAGAAGGGAAAAATATTAACATTATAATAAATCAAAGGATCATTCGAGAAACCGATATACTAACACGGAAAATTTTTTCACGCGGCAACGAGTGAAAATATGTAGATAGGTTGGTACCAACCTAGTTAGATGCACGTAAAGTTGGGGCGCGGTCTAATGCTAGAAGGGAAAATATTAACATTTATACGAAATTAACTGATTTCGTGAACGATATACGCACGGGAATTTTTTTCACGCAGGCATCGATTGAAAAATGTAGGATAGGGGTACAAACCTAGTTTTAGATGCACGTAAAGTTGGCGCGATCTAATGTCTAGAAGGGAAAATATTAACATTTATAAGAAAATAGACTGATTTTCGCGAAGCGATATACTACACCGAAAATTTTTTCACCGCAATGATGAAATAGGTAGATAGGTCTAAACCAACCTAGTTTAGATGCACGTAAAGTTGGCCGATTCTAATGTCTAGAAGGGAAAATATTAACAGTCATACATAAATCAAAAGGCTCATTCGAGAAGACGATATACTACACGGAAAATTTTTTCACCACGCAATCGATTGAAAATATGTAGATAGGTGTACAACAGTTTAGATGCAACGTAAAGTTTGGCGCGATTCTAATGTCTCAGAAGGGAATATTAACAGTTATATATGAAATCAAGGCTGATTTCGTGAATGATATACTACACGGAATTTTTTCACGCGGCAATGGATGAAATATGTGCGGAATTAGGGGGTACTAACCTAGTTTATATGCACGAAATTTGGCGCGATTCTAATGTCTAGAAAGGGAAAATATTAACATTGATACGTAAATGACGACTCTCGAGAGAACGAGAATCTACAACGGAAAATTTTTTCAACGCGGCATCGATTGAAAATATTAGGTAGGTTGGTCAACCTAGTTTAGATGCACGTAAAGTTTGGCGCGATTCAATGTCTAGAGGAAAAATATAAACAGTATATATGAAATTAAGGCATATTTCGGAATCGAAGACTCACGGAAATTTTTACGCGCAAATGGATGAAAATATGTCGATAGGTTGGTACTAACCATTTATATCGCACGTAAAAATTTGGCGCGATTCTAATGTCTAGAAGGAAAATATAACATTTATACGTAAATCGACTGATCTCTTCGAGAAGACGATTTACACACGGAAAAATTTTTTCACGCGGCAATCGATTGAAATATGTAGGATAGGTTGTACCAACCTATTTAGATGACGTAAAGGTTTGGCGCGATCTAATGTCTGAAGGAAATATTAACATTATATAAAATCAACTGATTCTCGGAAAACGATATACTACACGGAAAATTTTTCACGCGCAATGATTGAAAATATGTAGGATAGGTTGGTACAAACCTAGTTTAGATCACGTAAAATTGGCGCGTTCTAAGGTCTAGAAAGGGAAAATATTACAGTTATTACGAAAATAGACTGATTTCGAGAAACGACATACACACGGAAATTTTTTCACGCGGCAATCGATTGAAATATGTAGATAGGTTGTACAACCTAGTTTAGATGCACGTAAAGTTTGGCGCGATTCTAAGTCTAGAAGGGAAAAAATTTTATACGTAAAACTAAGCTCATGTGGAAACAACATTTACTACACGGAAAATTTTTTCACCGAGGCAAATAGTTAAATATGTAGGATAGGTTGGTACCAACCTAGTTGATTGCACGTAAAATTGGGCGCGATTCTAATGGCTAGAAGGAAAATATTAACTTAATACGAAATCAAGCTGACTCTCGAGAAACGAGATACTAAACGGAAATTTTTAAAACGCGGCATCGATTGAAAATTGTAGGATAGGTTGGTACTAACCTAGTTTAGATGCACGTAAAGTTTGCGCGATTCTAATGTCTAGAAGGAAAAATTAACAGTTATACATAAATGAAGGATCACTTCGAGAAACGATTTACTACACGGAAAATTTTTTCACGCGGCAATCGATTGAAAATATGTCGAAAGTTTGGACCAACCTAGTTTAAATGCACTAAAATTGGCGCGAATTTAATGCCTAGAGGGAAAATATTAACATTTATACGAAATAGACTGATCTCGTGGAAACGGATATACTACACGGAAATTTTTTTCACGCGGCAATCGAATGAAAATATGTAGGATAGGTGTACAAACCTAGTTTTATGCACGTAAAGTTTGGCGCGATTCTAATGTTAGAAGGGAAAATATTAACACTATACGAAACGAAGATCACTTCGAGAAACGATATACTACACGGAAAATTTTTTCACGCGCAATCGATTGAAAATATGTCGGATAGGTTGGGTACAACCTAGTTTAGATGACGTAAAGGTTGGCGCGATTCTAATGTCTAGAAGGGAATATTACATTTATAAATCACTGATCTTTCGCAAACGACATTTACTGCACCGAAAATTTTCACGGGCAATCGATTGAAAAATATGTAGGATAGGTTGTACAAACCTAGTTTAATGCACGTAAAGTTTGGCGCGATTCTTGTCTAGAAGGAAATATTAACATTATATATGAAATTAAGGCATGATTTCGTGAATCGATATACTACACGGAAAAATTTTTCAGCGGCAATGGATTGAAATATGTAGGATAGTTGGTACAAACTAGTTAGATGAACGTAAGTTTGGGAGATTCTAAGGTCTAGAAGGAAAAATTAACATCTTATACGTAAATCGACTGATCTCTTCGCGAAACGACGATACGCACGGAAAAATTTTTTCACGGGCAATCGATTGAAAAATGTAGGATAGTTGGTACCAACCTAGTTTAGTTGCACGTAAGTTGGCGCGATTCTAATGTCTGGAAGGGAAAAATTAACAGTTATAATAAATTAGCATGATTTCGTGAAAGATATACTACACGGAAAATTTTTCACGCGGCAATGGATTGAAAATATGTGATAGTTGTACTAACCTAGTTTAGATGCACGTAAAATTTGGCGCGATCTAATGTCTAGAAGGGAAAATATTAACATTATACGTAAATCGACTGATCTCTTCCGAAACGACGATTTACTACACGGAAATTTTTTTACGCCCCAAGCACGATTGAAAATATGTAGATAGGTTGTACCAACCTAGTTTAGATGCACGTAATTGCGCGATCTAATGTTAGAAGGGAAAATATTAACATATATACGAAAATCAACGCATCTTTCGTGAACCGATATACTACACGGAAAATTTTTTCACGCGGCAATCGAATGAAAATATGTAGGATAGGTGGTACCAACTAGTTTAGATGCACGTAATTTGGCGCATTCTAATGTCTAGAAGGGAAAATATTAACATTTATACATAAAATCGAAGGATCACTTCAGCGAAACATATACTACACGGAAATGTTTTCACGCGGCAAACGAATTGAAAATATTAGGATAGGTTGTACCAACTAGTTTACAATGCACGTAAATTTGGCGCGTTCTAATGTTAGAGGGAAATATTAACATTTATCGTAATCACTGATCTCTTCGAGAACGACGATTTACTGCACGAAAATCTTTTACGCGGCAATCGATTGAAAATTGTGGAGAGGTGGGTACAAACCTAGTTTAGATGCACGTAAAGTTGGCGCGATTCTAATGTCTAGAAGGGAAATATTAACAGTTATATATGAATTAGGCATGATTTCGTGAATCAATATACTAACGGAAATTTTTCACGCGGAAATGGATTGAAAATAAGTCGGATAGGTTGGTACTAACCTATTTAAATGCCGAAACTTGCCGATCTAATGTCTAGAAGGGAAATATTAACATTTTACGTAAATCGACTGATCTCTCGAGAAACGACGATTTACTACACGGAAATTTTTTCACGCGCAATCGATGAAAAAAGAGGATAGGCTGGTACAACCTAGTTTAGATGCACGTAAAGTTGGGCGATTCTAATGTCTAGAAGGAAAAATTTTAACATTATATATGAAATTAGGCTGATTTCGTGAAACAATATACTACACGGAAAATTTTTATCACGCGGCAAGATTGAAAATATGTCGATAGGTTGGTCTAACCTAGTTTAGTGCCGTAAATTTGGCGCGATCTAATGTCTAGAAGGGAAAATATAACATTTATATAAATAGACAATATCTGCGTGAACGACGAACTACACGAAAATTTATTCCGCGCAATCGATGAAAATATGTAGGATAGGTTGTACTAACCTAGTTTAGATGCACGTAAAGTTTGGCGCGATTCTAATGTCAGAGGAAAATATTAACATTTATACGTAAATCGACTTCTCTTCGGAACGAGATTTCTACACGGAAAATTTTTCACGAGGCAATCGATAGAAATAAGTAGGATAGGTGGTACCACCTAGTTTATTGGCACGTAAAGTTTGGCGCGAGTCGAATGTCTCGAAAGGGAAAATATTAAACAAGTTAATACGAAATTAAAGGCATGATTTCGTGATCGAATATATCACGGAAAAATTTTTCACGCGGCAATGGATTGAAAAAGTATGTGGATAGGTTAGTACAACCCAGTTTAGATGCACGTAAGTTTGGCGCGATGCTAAATGTCTAGAAGGGAAAATATTACATTTATACGAATCGACTGATCTCTTCGCGAAACGACGATACTGCACGAAAATTTTTCACGCGGCAATCGATTGAAAATATGTAGGATAGGTTGGTACAAACTGTTTAGTTGCACGTAAAGTTTGGCGCGATTCAAATGTCTAGAAGGAAAAATATTAATATATCTAAAGCGACTGATCTCTTAGTGAAACGACGATATACTACACGGAGATTTTTCACGCGGCAATCGATCAAAATATGTGGATAGGTTGTACACCTAGTTGATTGCACTAAATTTGGCGCGATTCTAATGTCTAGAAGGGAAATATACATTTATAAGTAAATGGCATGATTTCGTGAAACGACATACTACACGGAAAATTTTTCACGCGGCAATCGATTGAAAATATGTAGGATAGTTGGTACAACCTTTAAATGCACGTAAAAGTTTGGGCGATTCTATGTCTAGAAGGAAAATAGAAACAATTATACGTAAAATCGACTGATCACTTCGAAACACGACGGATGAACTACACGGAAAATTTTTCACGCGCAATCGATGAAAATAGTAGGATAGTTGGTACCAACATAGTTTAGATCACGTAAAATTTGGCACGATTCTAGTCTAGAAGGGAAAAATAGTAACAGTTATAGTATGAAAGTAAGACATATTTCCTGAAACGACATACTACACGGAAAATTTTTTCACGCGGCAGAAATAAAAAAGAAATACCAACCAGAATGCACTTAAAATTTGGCCGATTCTAATGTCTAGAGGAAAAATATTAACATTTATACGGAAATCAGACCTATTCCGTCGAAAACGAGAGGTATCAAACGAAAAATTTTTCACGCGCAATCGATTAAAATATGTAGGATAGGTTGTACAATAGTTTAGTGACGTAAAAATTTGCGCGATTCTAAGTCTGAAGGGAAAATTTAACAGTTATACATGAAATAGAGCTGATTTCGAGAAACGACATACTACACGGAAAATTTTTTCACGGGCAATCGATTGAAAATATGTGGATAAGTTGGTACCAACTAGTTTAGATGACGTAAAGTTTGGCGCGATTCCTAATGTCTAGAAGGAAATATTAAACAGTTATACGAAATCAACGATGATTTCGCGAAACGAAAGTAACTACACGAAAATTTGTTCACCGGCAATGATTGAAAATATGTCGGAGAGGTTAGTACAACCTAGTTTAGATGCACGTAAATTTGGCACGATTCTAATGTCTAGAGGAAAAATATTAACATTTATACGTAAAGCGACGGAGCTCTTCGAGAAACGACATAAACTAACGAAAATTTTTCACGCGCAATCGATTGAAAATATGTAGGATAGGTTGGTACCAACCAGTTTAATGCACGTAAAGTTTGGCGCGATTCTAAGTCTAGAAGGGAAATTACAGTTATACTAAATCAAAGGAATATTTCGCGAACAACGATACTACACGGAAAATTTTTCACGCGGCAATCGATTGAAATATGTAGGAAAGGTGGTACAACCTAGGTTATTGCAGTAAAATTGGCGCGATTCTAATGTCGGAAGGGAAAATATTAACATTTATACGTAAATCGACTACTCTTCGAAAACGACGATTTACTGAAACGGAAAATTTTCACGCGGAAAATCGATTGAAAATATTAGGATAGGTGGGAACAAACCTAGTTTGATCCAGTAAAGTTGGCGCGATTCTAATGTCTAAAGGGAAAATATTAACGTTAATATGAAATTAAGGATGATTCGTGAAAACATATACTACAAGGAAAATTTTTCACGCGGCATAGATTGAAAATATGTCGGAAAGTGGTACTAACCTAGTTAGAGCACGTAAAATTTGGCGCGATTCTAATGTCAGAAGGGAAAATATTAACATTTATAAGAAATCGACTGAATCTCTTCAGAGAAACGACGATTTACGCCGGAAATTTTTTCACGAGCAATCGATTGAAAATAGTAGGATAGGTGGTACCAATATTTAGTTGCACGTAAAGTTTGGCGCGATTCTAATGTCTAGAAGGAAAATATTAACATTTATACGTAAAGCATGATTTCGGAAACGAAGACTTACCGAAAATTTTTTCACGCGGCAATCGATTGAAATATGTAGGAATAGTGTACAAACCTAGTTAGATGCCGTAAAGTTTGGCGCATTTATGTCAGAAGGGAAAATTAAACAGTTATAATGAAAATAGACTGATCTCGTGAAACGACATACTACAACGAAAAATTTTTCCACGCGGCAATGATTGAAAATATGTCGATAGGTTGTACCAACCTAGTTTAGTGACGTAAAATTGGCGCGATTCTATGTCTAGAAGGGAAATATTACGTTTAATAAAGTAACGAATGATTTCGGAAAGCGATAACTACACGGAAAATTTTTTCACGCGGCATCGATGAAAATATGTAGGATAGGTGTACAAACCTAGTTTAGATGCACGTAAAGTTTGGCGCGATTCTAAGTCTGAAGGGAAAATATTAACAGTTATATATGAATTAAAGCATGATTTCGTGAATCGATATACTACACGGAAAATTTTTTCACGCGGCAATGAATGAAAATATGGCGGAGAGGTTGTATAACTAGTTATATGCACGTAAATTTGGCGAGATTCTATGTTAGAAGGGAAAATTAACATTTATACGTAAACGACTGATCTCTTCGAGAAACGACGATTTACTACACGGAAAATTTTTTACGGGCAATCGATTGAAAATATGTAGGATAGGTGTACAACTAGTTTAGATGCACGTAAAGTTTGGCGCGATGCAATGTCTAGAAGGAAAATATTAACAGTTATATAGAAATTAGGCATGATTTGTGAAACGTATATAACGGAAAATTTTTTCACGCGGCAATGGATTGAAAAATATGTCGGATAGGTTGGTACTAACCTAGTTTAATGCACGTAAAAATTTGGCGCGATTCTAATGTCTAGAAGGGAAAATTACATTTATACGTAAATCACTGATCTCTTCGAGAAACGACGATTTACTACACGGAAAATTTTTCACGCGGCATCGATGAAAAATGTAGATAGGTTGGGTCAAAACTAGTTTAGATGCACGTAAAGTTGGCGCAATTCTACATCTCTAGAGGGAAAATTAACAGTTATATATGAATTAAGCATGATTCGTGAATCGATATACTACACGGAAAATTTTTTCACGCGGCAAGGATTGAAATATGTCGGAATGGGTGGTACTAACCTAGTTATTATGCACGTAATTTGGCA
>RXPK01003136.1:0-105868 GCA_004143645.1 Protaetia brevitarsis
AAATTAATTAATAATAATGAAGAATTTCTGTGATGCGCATACACTCAAAATTGCACTTAAGTTGACGGTATTGGTACATATCTAACCTTATTGTATGACGAAAAATCTCATATTGCATCACGGTCCGTACATTACATTTATGGCCTCGAATCATACATCGACCCAACATCGACCCAATCGTTACAGGAATCTTTACCAAAAGATTTAAGTGGGGTACTTTGAGAAGATATATTCAAAAGTCAGATAATTATCTTTATCCTGTGTTTTGATAGCAGTACAAAATTGTTAAAGATAAGTCCGAGAGGCAAATTACCGCCCCGGCGGCTGCTTCCTAAATCATTTCCAACCGCGCCCTGGGAAAGTCTGTACCTTACCCGCAATCGTACGCCACTACGGTCAGGATGTGCTTGTGGCGACTCTCTTAGTCCAGGGCTGTGTTTCCTATTGACGCCGTCCATATCGATCACGAAAGGTTGATCGGCCGGTCATGATCTCTATTTCCACACGTCGCCGAACTTCGCTCGGGTGCAGTCCTATCGGTCGCTTCCACCGGCATCTCCCTGTATATCGACCTCGTCATGGCGCACGTAGCTGGTCGGGAAAAACGTGGGGGCGTACTCGTTAACATCGACCGGTAATTGTGCGGTTGCGCTGTAAACAAAAAATTGGTCAATTAGGGGTGGAAATTCTGTGATGTTGTAATTCGGTTGGGCAGCTTGACGTATACAGGTTGCCGTGTTTATTAACCGCTTCCTTTTGCATTCGATGAGGGTAACGGAAATAAAATCCAGAAACCAATATTATTCACGAAATTGAATGGATTTTGCTAATTTTTACTTATTACAAGGCGTTCAATGAATGAGCCACCTCAATAACTCTTCGTGAGTGATTTATGAAATGCCGAAACCTGTCAGTTGTCATATCAAGGGAACAACTTTGTGACAGTCGAGATTTAGAATCATCCTGGGGCGCAGTCTCACCCTTAAATTAAATTAGGGAAACGAGTCTTTGTGACATCATTCAGGTCTTTAATTCTCTTACGGCTCATGTATCAAAGGCCATAAGATCAGTAAAATTTAGAATATCTCAATTTATTCAAAACAAAATAATAACTGGTAGATGGAGGTATATCCTGGTTGCCTACTCGCCATTTACAAATGCATTACAATTTGCTTATAACGTTACACATAGGAATTTTTTTCTATTACTCATAACTGGTGAGTTTTTTTTACCTGAGAAACGATATCTCTAAAACTGCATCAATCAAAAAACGATCTTAATAAGTTTTGTAATAATGTAGAGGGCTCACTGAAGTGCAAAACTCGGATACCCCACCTCACCCCCAGAGTGGGAGTGGGACAACTTTGAATCTTAAAGGGAACCCCATTTTGTATTGCAGATTCGATTCTACACCATCAATAGTAGTTTTTGTTTGCAACCGTCTTTTTTCGATTCGTAACGATTCGTGTAATCGCAAAAAAAAACATGATTGTGAACGTCTAGATAAATCCCAAAAAGAAAGTAAGCAATATGATTTTGTTTTTTTTTTTATTTTAACATTAAATAACATTTCAAAAAGCCATTCAACAACGAAGAAATTTTATTTACAATACCCATTTCAGAAAATGTGTTCGAAAATGTACCCTTCCACTTCGATACATTTATTTTCGCATTGGATGATTGGCACACACTGAGAAGTGTTCCGGCGTTGGTACTTTGTGTTCGCTTCATGTTTTCCGTGGCCTCAGAAAAAGAGTTAGGGAAGTAAGATCTGGGATCTTGCAGGCCAAGCACTGACCACCTTTTCCGATCCATCGACGATTGTGCTCGATCTAAACTTCCCGTGGTTATTCTTGCTTGTGGTAGCCAACTTCATCTTGGAACCACATTGTTGTCGTACGTCAAGGAAAGTCTCAATTTACACTTGGAAGTTCGTGCTGCAATATGTTCGATATTTTTCATTTAAGTTTCCACGACGAAATTGGACCAGTAAGCTTATTGCCGATTATCCACACCAAACATTTACTTCAAGGTTTTGATGTTAACTTGGCGAATCAATGGGGATTTTCGAACTCCATAACCTGTTTGCGATTTACCTTTACCGTGATTTGAATGTCGCCTGTAGAAAATAAACTCGGCAAAAAAAAGGATTATCTTGTATCCGTTGAAGCGCCTTGACAAAATCGTACTGATTTTGAAAATCATCGCATGAATTTTGATGCATGGAAACTCAAAATGATGGTATTTCCTTGCGCTTCATATTTGCAGATAGTGGATGAGAAATTCTGCTCGCGACTATTTCTCGAGTACTAATTGCGGATTGTTGATCGTAGCTAATACGCGATTTATATTTCTCCGCAATTATTTCGGCGATTACGTTTCTTGCTGTACAGTTCCTTCCTAGAGAATTGTGAACGATCGGTAAAAAAAAGCGACGATCGCATCTTGTCGGGAAAACGTTTGAATAAAGATTAACAGCATCATCGATATTCCACCACTTTCTCCTAGATGTAAATCATTTCAATTTCTCTTGTATCTTATGCTCATTCTTTTAAATATTCAACACTAACAATTTGTATTGATTAATAATATTAATCTCTCTCGGTTCGGCAATATGTAAAGTATCACAGCTGTCAAGTACTAATAAATACGGTTTGTATGTTGAAGTTTCCAATTGCGAATAAATAAATGTGTAGCAAGTGAAGAGGCAACAGTTCAACACATGCTTGTGAAAGTTAGTTTATTTAAATAAAAACAAAAATCATATTGCTTGCTTCTCTTTTTTGTGTATTTTTTTTCTAGACGTTCATAACATGCTTTTTTGCATACAGCGTAATCTGTTACGAATCGAAAAAAGTTTCAAAAAACTACATTCTTGATGGCGTAGATCAACTCTGCAATAAATATGGAGTTCCCATTAGATTTCAAAGTTCAGCACATTCAGTGAGGTGGTTATAATGCACGGGACATTATAACAAACCTTATGAGATTTTTTTTGATTGATGCAGTGTTTTAGAGATATTCCTCGTCTCAAGATAAAAAAGAACTCACCTATATATTTAACTTCAAATAAGCAAAATAAGTATAAATTGTTTAAAAAATTTTTGATCTTCTGTGTGTTATTCTATTTGAGTCAATAAATTTATTGTGTGAGTAAATATTTCAATTTGATCAATTGTACAAAATTTTATTTGAACTAAACATATATACCTCATTATTTCAATAACAAGTTATTTTAAGTATTACATACATTTGACCCAATAAAATTAATATTTGAGCAAAATATTTTGTTTGTTTAATTCTATTAAAGATATTGTTAAAACAAACAAATGTTATTAACAAAATTATTTGCTTCGCCCAACAATATATTTGTTTGTCCATATTTAAACAAAGATTTTAGTCAATACAACTAAAATTTGGTTGAGTCAACCAAATGGGTTTTTCAGTGCACTTAATAAATATGTTCATTGAACTTCATATGAAGTGCAGTTTTTAACTGAATTTTTTTTTTGTATACCAATAATTTTATTGTTTCCTAATGAACTAACCAAGTGTTGTATGTGATACTCATCAATTTGCTGTGCAATATCTAACATCACTATGATTAAATTTTTTGAGAGCAAACCACCGTTTATTTAATTTTACACCAACTGTTTTTAATTAGAACCGCAACGTATACACGCGTTATAATTACAACTCATACTGCTTTACATTAAAAAGTAATTGCAAAATAAGCCTTTATTATTCCAATATTTTGCGGCCGGTAAAACGATTTTTCCCTTTATTCCTAAGGGTTCCGAGCCCTGCGGCAAATTAATTAAACCGGAAGTGCGTTAACAAGCACGAAGACGCTCCTAGAATATTAATTGCCTTACCGTGAAATTAATTTCGCCACATAATCCACTTCGCCTAGATGCAAACTCGAATTGGTTTATGACAAATGGCGAGCCGATTTATACCGCCTTTCACGCTACTTATCTGAATTACGCTGATGAATAACGAAGTGTAATTGTGATGGATATTATGTGGAGTGCTTGCCAGGGAAAAAAAAAAACCGAATAATGAAAAAAAAGGCCAAAGGCAATAATTAAAAAGATAGAAAAACTCGAGTATTCCGCACGCTGATAGATTGGGCTTCTTGCATTCAAAACAATATCCCCTGAAGAGATGATGATATGATTTTGTATAGCATCAATTTAATTTTGTTTTAAAATCTTAGAAAATAAAAAATACCTAATCATGTTTGGTGTAGTACTTAAAATGTTTTATATTGGAATTATATACATTCCTAAATGAATTAAAATGCCAAATTATTTTTTTGCTTTAATTAAATTTAATTATTCATGAACTAAATGTTATCGACTCAAAAAAAAAAAAATGACAGGGACAATAAGCCATAAGGAAACATAGAGAAAGATACATCTCCTTTAATCTACCACTCATTGCGCCTGTGTAGATTCTAAGAATTATTTTGTTATTGATTTCTTCGGCGGAAACTATAAAGTAAAACACTGCGAATGTAAATCTAGCTGAAAATATTTCGGCGTCTTTGTCGACTAACATAAAGGGGATTATCTTTCGGAACGATGGTGGACCATATATACCTTTGCTTTGTTGTTTATTTTAGCCATCGATTACTCGCAGGTGACCAGAGGCAATAAATCTAATGCAATATTAAAATGTGTTCTTGTATAATTATTTGGAAAGAAATAATTTACTGAAACATTACTTAATTAAAAAACTGTTTAAAGTTTGTCTTAAAGATTTCTAATATAGATTACAAATAATCTATCAGACATATGCCAAATGCAATTTTATTGAAAAAAAAAATAGGAAAAAATCTATTGTTTGTGAAAAAAATTGCTACCCTTTTCAAAAAGTAGTAAATTATAGTATTGATTCTATTGTTTTTATGAAAGCAAAAATTGAATTACATCTATTGAAATTTCTGCAAAATGTGATTAGATGTTTTAAGCTTTAAACTTAAAAATTAAGATGATTTGAATTAATAGTAAATGAAAATATGACAAGACCATATGAATTGTTTTGTAGCCATTATTACAAAAGTATCTGTTACAATTTACTTTTCTTCTAGGGATTTTAAGGAAAGTTCGTCCTTAGTGAATGTGAAATAAAAAGAAAACTGGCATAAACATTTGCAAAGTAAAAAAGAATAAGAGATTGGGAATTTATTATTCATGTAATAGTAAGTTAATATACCATATTATAATTGAAATGAAAAAATTTAACTAAACTATACAAAAAAAATTATCGTTTAAATATGTTTATAAAATACTAATATAACGACCCAAGGTAACCAAAGAGAATAAGTAATAATAATCCAAATATAAGAAAAAATACACAGTTGATGAAAAAAAATTTCGACTAAACAGAAAAGACTACAAAGCGAATTATTGTTAAAAACCGAAAACTACGGCAACTTGCGCGCACGTAGGTATATTTTCGAGACGATAGTCAATGGTCAGATTACCGATGGCTGCGTTTAAAGTATATATGTTAGATTACGTCTGCGAATTCGTTTTACCCGCGGTCATAATTTTTTGGTATTGTACAGGATGTTATCTAGTACAGTTTAGCAAATAAAATGTTTACTATTAACTTTTTTTAGATGGAGTCGGAATGTTGAGAGTTTTGCTTTAACACATATGTTGCCACCTCTTGCAGTCCTAAAAGAAGTAAATATAGCGTCGCTTTAGAAAGCCGTAACTTCATTTTCAAATCGGTAAGATAAAATATGTGAATATTGAAATAATTTACATATCGTTATTTTAGATAAACACCTATTCTGAAATAATTCAGCGAGACAGGCACGCCCCTTATATTGGTTCAATAAAGCCTCTATAAATACATATAATATTTGCTTCGATGAAAAATTCATTGTTTCTCTATATGTATGCAGCGTGTTAAAGGTATTTTCCAACTTATTTAGGTGCCATTTTGTGTTGAGGTAGAAAACAATAGAAACTGAAGGAATCTGTGGGATTACGATAAATTCAAGTCAAAAATAAGTATACATTTGCATATATATATATATTTAATATATTTTAAATAAGTGATTCACATTATAGTACTTCTTTGCTTCTTTTACTGTAATTTATTACATTTTAAACACTAACTAGAGTTGTTATTCAATAATTACAGTGTTAATATTCTACTCGTTTAGAGTGAAGCTACACTTAAAACTGACAGTTGTAGAGTGAAAAATATTCACTTTTCCAAAAGTAAAATGTACTCTAGCATTAACTCGAAAGTAATATTTATCTAAAGTGTGGACCGTTACAGACTCGTCTAAGTGAAAATCACTCTATTTTCCACTGTGTAGTCACGGATCTAAAACTCTTGGTTTTGAAAGCATTCAGGGGTACAGTTTCTAATGCTTCAGATTTTTTGCGGCAATTCAGCTAAGGTATTTGCTTGCTATTCCCGAAAATCGTAAACTTTATTTTTTATAAAACCCACAAAAAAAAAATCGTTGGGCGCTAGATCTGGTGATCTAGGTGGCCAGCAAATGGTTCCCAAACTGCTCAGAACACGATTTGGAAATACGTCATTTAAATATTGTATTACTGGTGCTGCGTTATGTGCCGGGCAACCATCTTGTTGTAACCAAATTTCTTCGATTGGGATATCTGGCAAATTAGAAACTGCAGGAACTATTTGATTTTGTAATAGATTTAAATAACTATTAAAGCCGCTTTAATGTAATAAAAATAGCGCACGCTCTATTCCGTGTATTGCACGCGCAATACAAGTAAAATTGCACCCAGTTAATCGAAATCCATTGAATACGCATGTGCTATTTTTATTGCACGCAATAACAAATTGCGAACTGTAAAGCGACCTACTATTACTGTTTAAATTTCCGTCGATAAAAAATGGACCGATGATATGGTTTTCTAGTAATCCTACCCAAACATTTAATTTTTGTGGATACTGAGTGCCAGCAACATAAGTCTTATGCTGGTTTTTCGGGGACCAATAACAATTTAGAGAAGGGCTTGAACCCTTTTGCGGAACATACTAGAAACTAAAAAGAGGAATGAGCAGAGAAAATCTAATCATTAGGAGAATCTCCAGGAAATGAGGCAAAGTAAAATTCTTCTGGGAACCTATAACTAGAAGAGGTTTACTGAATGCAGCAAGCTGAGTAAAAACAACGTTCGCATATTAACAGGAATACTTTCAGGCCATTGTAAACCGAAAGGACATCTGAGTAACTTGGATTCGCAAAGGAACCTGAATGTAGATTTTATGGGGAATCCACCCATCTCCTCTCAAATTGCGTAGCACTGTGCAGCTCCAGGGCGTTGCACCTGCGAGCATGTGAAATGGAAGAGGAATACTTGCCTAACCTGGAGCCTTTTTGTATCCTACACTTTTTGAAAGGAACAGGATAGGAAAGCCAGCTGTAAAACGGCAAGAATAGGGAACACAAAAGCTCTTTTAGGCCGCAGTGTAACATCACTCCTGCCCACACACATACATATCACAGCTTGCTTTGAATATGTCATTCAGTTGCCAAAAAAAACAAGTTGAACAAATGATTTCTTCTGGGTGTAACATTTCTAATATCACTGAGTATATAAATGAATATATAAATATGATTTGCCTAATTTAAAGGATCTCTTTTACCAGTGTATCAGCGCAGTTGTTTAAATATCCAGTTTATAACAACATTCAATTATCTTACATTAGCACCGATATTTTACACATACGTTTTATAACTAATAAAACAAAATAAACTTTATATTTTATCCTTATATACTGCTGAAAGGATACCCACAGTTTACTCACTTCTTACAGCCCTTCTTGTTTGTAATAACGGACCAGGGAACCTACATACAAATTTTAACAAAATTCTACATAATGTACGCTTTCAGACAAGAAATTTTCATTTTATTATTATAGGAGGCATGTTTAATTCAACAGGGTATTTTCTGCGGTATGGCATACAGAAACTGCTCCTCCCAGCTATTTAAAAGAATTATTTATATGGGTGAACACATACATATTTATTAGCGCTACAAGAGATATTCTCCGGGTACGGAGATAATGTATGCAGGAACATATTCAAGTTTACACGTATGTATATATGCAGATCTGTTATATAGTCCTGAATTTAATGTATAATACTGCACAGATTTTAAATAAAGCGTGGTGTATTTAATACACAATTAAGGAATATAAGCATCAAAGCATCATACTCCTGTATGATTTGGGGCAATTTTGTGCCCCTAAAACCGTACAAGTATTTACTTCTAACTGTAAGTAATTTTTCAAAGGTTTTTTCATGTAAGCTGGAATATTCATAGTAAAATTTCGAAATGTGGGTAACTTTTCCAAGATTTTTTCATGTAGTCTGGAACACTCACAAGTAAAATTTCTAAAGTAGTGATAATTAAAAGAAAAGTTTAGTGTATTTCTGATTTTTTAGAAAAATAAGAAATACACACGTATACAATACACATAAAGAAAAATATCGTCGAAATGAAAATGCCCTGGTATAGAGTGTATTTAATTAGAATTTAGAATGCATAAAAGACAAACAAAATATGAAAACTCCTAATGCTTACCTAAAACCATTGTACGTCAGTTATGCAATCGGGCAACTGTTGTGACAGTTCCTAAGAAATATTTATCTAGCAAGTAACAGATAAATATTTCATAAGTCTCTGCCATGTAGAAAACTTATATCGAGTATGGAAAGTTAGTGTAGTGAAATAGTAGAACCGCCATCTTCACGGCAATTTCTGTACTTATAGAATATGTTTAACGTATTTGTTCCTATATGTCGGAAAACTTTGGTATTATATGAATAAGTAGAAGAAGTAACGAGTACAACGTAACTTTAAACCAATAAAATTTAACGGCAAATTATTGTAAAAAAGGTGGGGCTAAAGATGAAATACCCATAACTCAATTTCTTAATTTATTACCAAATTTTCGCTGAATTTTCTCAGCTTCTTCAGGGCCCTACAAAGAACAATAAGATGCACAAGCACACATAAATATAAAAATTAGACTTACATAAAAATGAAATTACATTAAATTTAGTTGCATCAAATTGAAAAGTATGCATCAAGTACTGGTAAAAGGAGATAATAACAAGACTGAACGTATAGCGTAAAATTCTTAATCGTAAAAAAAGAAGTAACATAATAAAAAGTACATATGGTTGGTTTGAAAATTCAAAGCTGATATAAATGTAAAAAGACAAAATCAGATGAATGACAAACGTAAAATTTGGTAATATGAAATAGGCATGATAATTAATGAAAAATGAGGTCTATATAAATATTACTTAAATTATCAATATCTTTTTTGAAATCAATAGAATTAGGAGTTTTATTAATATAACACATCTCTAAGAAATTACGTTTAAAAGTATTGTTTTCAGCACCTAAAACTTTGACATTATAATAATCAAACAAATGGCCAGTGTCATTAGTATGGACACTGAGTGCAGTACTGTTAAAATGATGTCTAACATTGCTTTTATGTGCACTTATACGATTTTTTTTTGTGATGTCTACCGGTGTGAACTTGGCAAGCAACTTTATTAAAAAAAATAAACGTAGTACGGTTCGATTGTACATCGTTGGTACCCGTTTGTACCACCTTCAGTTTCGTTTGTACCTCAAAGGTTAAAAAAATAGAAAGGGTTAAAAAAAAATTAGCAAGCAAGTACAAGATATTCAAAAACGGACAACGTCATTCGAAAGAGCATCGTTTGTACTCGTTTGTACCACCTTCGTTTTCGTTTGTACCTCAAAGGTTAAAAAAATAGAAAGGTTAAAAAATTTCAGCAAGCAAGTACAAGTTATTCAAAACAGACAACGTCAATCGAAAAAAGAACATCGTTTGTACCCCGTTTGTAACCTCCATTTAAATAGTGTGTACTTCACCAAACCGGAAGTAGAAACATTTGAAAAATAAAGTAAGTTGGCGAGAGAAATTTCGCTAATTTTTGAGAATATCGGAAAACGGCCAAGGCCTATTCGAAAGAGCATCGTTTGTACCCGTTTGTACGCTCTTTTTACATCGTTTGTACTTAACCAAACCGGAAGTAGTGACATTCAAAATGTCAAAGAGGAAATTGGGGTATTTTTTTTAAAGATATCAAAAACGACCAAGGCTATTTCGAAAGAGCATCGTTTTGTAACCCGTTGTACCTCCTTTTTGCATCGTTTGTACTTCACCAAACCGGAAGTAGTGATAATTCAAAATATGTCAAAGAGAAGAAATTTTGGCTATTTTTTGAGTTATAAAAAACGGCAAGGCTATTCGAAGAGCATCGTTTGTACCCGTTTGTACCTCTTTTTACATCGTTTGTACTTCAACAAACCGGAAGTAGAGACAATTGAAATATGTCAAAGAGAGAAATTTGGGTATTTTTTAAGATATCAAAAACGGCCAAGCTATTCGAAAGAGCATCGTTTGTTACCCGTTTGTACCTCTTTTTACATCGTTTGTACTTCAACCAAACCGGAAGCATTTGAAGATATGAGAGAGAAATTTCGCGTTGTACGGTACACGTTTATTTTTTTTTAATAAAGTTGCTTGCCAAGTTCACACCGGTGTGATGTCTGGCCAATGTATTTTCCATTACAACCCTTGACCCAACCTCCAACATTGAATACAATAAATGACATCTCTTTTATCAAGATAGTTCGTCTTATCCTTCAATCTGGAGAAGAAAGAGTTAATTTTCTTAGTGGGCTAAGTAACAATTTTGATATTGTACTGTTTAAATAAATTAATTAATCTGGGAGATAAGTTAGGGATATATTGTAGTTTTCGGTATAAAATTGGGGAATTACTGGGCTTCTGCTATTATATGATTAGAACATCATGACGTGATGATTTAAGTAATACAATTTTGACGTAAATCTCATACTACTTTATCTGTAACTGTACCAAGTTTATATAAAATAAATAGTTTCTTTAAGAAAATCGCACTTGATATCATATACCCAAATAAACACAGTTTTGCTGTTGTATACGTAATTTATTTGAATAATAGTTATTTGTATCACTAGGCCAGAAACTACAGTTTTGCGAGTATGAGTACGGTTTGTACACAAGTACGAATACTCGCAAAAGAGTTTCTGGCCGTGTGATACACAAATCTTAATTTTGAATTGAAAAATAGAAAAGAAATTTTTGACACTCAGGGATTGACAGTACAAGTGGCACACATGTTACATACTTAGTGTTTGACGTTTCGGAGAATACATGTTTCTGTAAGTTTTCCTTCTAGTTTAATATCTATTTATCAATAATGACTGCAATGAAGACACCAGTTAATCTTAGCATGGTTGAACAGTCGCTTAATGCCAATTTATTACACGTCTGTCATGTCATGCCAACCTTTAGTGGCATTTTTGCTTGCCCTTGAAGTACTGCAAAATGAGTGTTTCTGGACGGAGGCGCAAAAAAAGGATATTATTTTAAAGACATAGTTTGATCGCTTCAATAAAAACTGTAACATTATTATTAATCTTAAGTTAGTTAAGATGATGTATTCGTTGTTTAATTGGAACACAAAATGTTTCAAAATGTTTTTTTAAACAATGCATTATATTGTGTCGCTTGATCAAAAAGGAAAACCGTTACGAGAATACATTACATAGCTGTCGACTATACAACCGCGCAAGCGCTTGAGATACGCAGTTTGAACACAAGTGCAGCATCTAGGCTGATGGCTGTAACGCATAAATGTGAATGGTGTTTTTTTTTTATTTTGTCTTGCAAATAAAGATTCTTACCTTATTTAAAGAGACGGAAGTAAATACACCTTTGATAATATGTTTAGAAGAAGGTATTAATAAAAATATATTTGTGTCATATGTTTTTTATATTTGGCTTTTCTTTTCTAGGAAATGTTATTCATTATGCATTCTTTAATGATCGACCGACAGTTGTCGACCAAACGGATTTGTTTAGATCAATATTACAACAAATGATTAAAGGTTTGCAGAGCTATTTTTTTAACATGTATCCATCAGAACAAGGCAATAAAAATAAAAATGCGCGCAAGCCAAAACTGAAGGTGCTACGATTTTTTAATGTATTTTGTTAATTAAAAAATAATTTGTTAATTTAATGCAAGAGATTCTCAGCCATTATTGGTTTTTCTTATAATCTTTGCTGCAATATTTTTACTTTTTAAAACAATGTTTATTCTTGTAGCATTCATTCAAATTCTTGTAAACCCTCTGTAATCCAACTAATTAATATATCTTTCAGATTTTAACATACACCCTAAAAAAAAATGTGGTAAAATTACCCCAAAAATAGGAAGCCACTGGGCTACCTCCTATTTTTGGGGTAAATTTACACATACAGGGGAATTTTTCACATACTGGTGGAATATTCCTTGAAAGTGTGGTAAATCTACCTGAAATTATTCCATTCCATTAGGGAATATTACTTTAGAGGGGTAAATTTACCAGGGAAAATTACACAAAAGTCCACGCAAATAAATCAAAACGTCCGGCTTTTTTATTTAAAATACTGTTTATAATTCAATAATATGATAACGTACTTAAAAGAAACTAAAATACGTTGTTAAATATGTATATAATAATAACAATCAGACAATTATATGGGTAATCGGTCTGTCTAAATAAAACCAAATAAATACCTCAATATTTCGTTTTAATTTTAAAACATCATCAGAGAGGCACTAAAAATATACAAATTAAAAGAAACAATATACAAAATCACAATAAGTAATTGCTTACAAGTGTAGATATTAATGACAGCTAACAAATGATAAATAGTTAAAACATTAAATGCACAGTCAGGCTAGTACATATTAATAAAAAAAAAATAAATGTTTACAGTTATACATATAAAATAAATAGAAAAAATGTTATTGATGTAAAATATTGCAATAAATACTACTTAATTGATTCGTATCAGTTTTACAATTAATAGCATTACTACAATTTTTTATATTAACCATTTCCAAAAATAATCGTTTTTTGTAATTAGGTTAATAATAATAACAATATAATATGTAATGTAATATGCATTGTCTTACTTAAACAGAAGTTATACAGACATTATAAAATATTAATCAAAACTAAGGTGCATTCCATTTAATTACGGTTACATTTCGTCGAAAAGTATGTACTTAAGAAAAAATTCCAGTCTTCCAGTAAAAAAATAGGCTATTTTCAATTAAAATAAACACTTTTCTGAGAAAAGTTATTCTTTTCGTTGAACATGATAAAAACCAAAAGTTATAAAACTTTTCATTTAATGCAATCTCTTTTCTCAGTGCAGTACAAGTATTTCCCATAAGCTTCATATCATCAAAAATAAGTGGAACACATTATTGTGAAGAAGGCAAAATTAGAGAGCGTTCTTTAGGATAGAGGGAACGCAATACGCAATAGCCTTGAAAAGGTCCCAATGAAAATAGACATGTATTACATGGCCACACCAACCCTGATCTAATCTATTATATCGAACCGTCACGATGTCTAGTCATATTTCGTCTAATTTTTGGTGCTGTGCTTTGATATACTACAACTTTCACGCTAATATCCCACACTAATCACATCTCCCGTCGTATAGAGGTTGATTGTACTTCATAATACTAAAACTTAATTATCATTCGTATACCTTTATCATCCCACATCAAGATTATATTATTCACAGCGGTATTCCACCATCCCAGAGCAACGCACGGATCTCCTCATCTTCGAGTATCGTACCGAATCAGCGGTTTCGTCGACCGCAGTGGCATAGTTGCCCCGTATACCCTCGGCAGTAAAATATTTCCCCCCATTAAGAACATCCGCATGTTTCCCGCGTTTTTAAAGCCCCGTAATATCGCAAGATACACACACGCCGAGTACTATTTTAAGCGCGGCCTGTTTCGCAAAGCCTTCTCCCCTATTTTTACGAGTTACTCCCCCCGATTGCGATCCCCAAAGTCCCCAACAAGTCATACGTACGAGTCCGAACCCTTAATTTGAATTTTAAATCTACAGTGGTCCGTTCGAGGCCGGCTGCATTCGGTTGTAAACGTGCTCTCGATGGATCCCGGGCAGCAGGGAAAAAGGAAGGATATAAAATGTACAGGGTGGACCAAATGACTGTACACTGGCCGACTTATTTAATGTCGTCGTCTACAGTGCAGTGATGATAACACACTACTCACCATTCTTGGACAAGTGCGCGTTCGGCTGGCGTCCGTGCGTTCCAGGTAAATGATTTATTGGGTATACAGTTGTAAGCCCTCCGCATTAGTGCAAATCAGGTGGAAAAATTGGATTATTTAATATCACAAGTAAATCTTCTATATTGCGGTTTGAACGTGCTTTAAATTGAAATATCCTTTTCATAACTTGAACCCAATTGACTCGTAAAACTTCAACTCACATAGAAGTAAATAAAGTTTACACAGGTAAAAAATTTGAGGGAGTGAAATAGGGAGTCTCCGTTTTGAAATATTTGTTCAAAAAGGAGTTGCCATCATAGCTAAAAACAGAAGTATTTCCTTCGGTTTTGTACAAAATCTCAACCAAAACGAGAGATTGAATTTACTCCGCTTTCTAACACGATTTTCAAGGAAGAAATAATCTCCGCTTTCTCTCCCGCATCTATACTACCGTATTTAAGCCCTAAATGTGAACAAATATCCCTAACATTGCATTATATTTCTCCTTCACGGAGGTGATAATTGTTTACTTAACAGATGTTTTCTATTTCTAATACCTCAACGCCAAAAAGGGAAAGGATACCTCCGATTGGGAACATTTGTTCTCCAAATCGTAACTGTTTCCCTAAACATTTGAAAATTGCAAGTTTCATAGGGCATGCGCATTTATTAAAGCGATATTAGTGCAGCGCATGTGCAACAAGTCTGGACGTAGTCACTTTGCAATAGTTCGAGAATGGAGAAGGATATGGCGAATGCACTGTACCTGAAATTTATAAAATACACATCAGAGTAAAGTACGAAAACCGTAAAAGATGGGTAAGAGTTATGGGAGCAAACATCACCAGGGCAGATGTAGATAAAGCAGGTAAGAAACTTGTGCATCTTATTTAATTTTCAATCTACGATGTACCAATTTTTAATTGGCCCCCCACTACATTCTAGTTTAGCTCCTGAATAAAAGCACGTTTATCTTAGCTGATCCGTGGTGTTTCAACTGTGTCGTGCCTTCACCCACGGTCGGTACCAAACTCGAAGAAGCGACTATATTACGGATAATTAAAGCAATTCCAATGACGGCTGCTCTGTGACCGCAGAAGAGGACGTGCTTAGTGTGTCTATCCTAGTAATCATTAGGAATATATCAAAAAATAATTCAAAAACTTGAGGTCGACGACATTTTTGATGCATTTTTAATGATAAATAATAGAATAAATGCACTGAGCAAGGTGCTTCTGTCCACATAGAATAGCCCTCATGATTAACTCCAATATGATGTTAAACTTAGCTACTATGGAGCTAGGTAACAAAAATAGAGTTAAAAACCTTCTCACTAGAGAGATATTCTCTCTTCTCTCTTGTGGCAGGTACCTTCTTAACGGAAATAAATTCATGTGTAAAGGATGAAATACATTCCGAAACGGAGTTAACGTTTGTTTATTGCGATGTAATTATTTCAAGTGGAGTTACTTGCATTAGCAACGGAGATAATTTTATCTGATACGATAGTAGTATTGCATACATATGGGGGAAACAACATTCGGTTATTCATTTTAATAACAGCAGTAGGAGTTAAAAATTTCTCCATTTCGGAAACTTTTACATTTATTGCAAAATAGTAAAACTGCATAAGAGAGACAAATTGGTCCTAACGGTAGGTTCCTCGGTTAAAGAATTTTTTCCCCTATGAAAAGCAAAATTATCTCTGTATTCCATCCGTTTAGTAGCAAAAACATTTAACTCCGAAATGGAGGCTCTTGAACGGATGGTCGCGAGGGAACCACCGAAAAAGTTAAAACAGGTGTTAGATTCCAACTCCGATTTTTATCTGTGTAGTATTCATATAAATTTTGTATTACATTGTTTTAAAACGTAGGAAATAACAAACAACAGAGGAAGACTTTATGAAACTATAGCTTCAATAAATATTAGCTATTCTAAGCGTTTATCAATTCCTATTTTTTTAACTGGAGATTTCAATAATATTTAATTATTAGTATTTACTATTGCCGGAGCCTACGTACACTTCTCACAGGAAAAATCGGGACACCAGCAATCGTGAATTTTAAAATTTCTTGGGTGTAAATGCAGCTTTCAGAAGATATATGCACTTATCAAAGCCATAAATCACTTTTTTGTGTGTATTATTGCGATCGAAGGTAAAGACTAAAAATTTAAACAGAAATATAAATATATACAGAGAAAAAGGTTTATACATTAAATAAACACATTGGAATTTCGGTGGCGGTGTTTCCTTAGAAATAGCGAACTTTGCTTAACAATTAACAATCATTTCTAGGTTGGAATTTGGAATAAAATTGATTTCATCAAAAATAGCCGTTAAATTTTACACGTCTGCCTCTGACGGAGGTTGGCTAGTGAATCCTTTCGAATTGAATTTATTGAATTCTCTTCTTTAAACAGACTTTGATAGCGATTGTCTTTCGACAATGGAGTAAACTGTCTTAGAGAGTTCGTTAATTTCACCGAAGTGAGGGGAATATAAGATGTTTAATACATGAGAGTGCCCATGTAATCGAATGGATTGTTGAATGTTTACCCAAAATTAAAATAAACAATTATTGAAAAATTCTGGAATCACCTTACATTTAATATAAAGTAAAGATAGGTGTCTCTAGATTATGAGAAAAATACATTTTATAATTTTTCAACACTTATTACTATGTAAAATTTACAATGTAAAAAAATTAATTACTGTACAATAAGTAGCCAACCATTTATACACATGACATTTTGACGAAACCGAATTCCAGCAATTTTCCATGTCTTTCTGTTGACATATCAGTGCAATTGGATTGTCAATACATACAAAAACTTTATTAGACCAACTTTAAATAAAATAAGTGCACTGTAAAAAAATATATGTTCATTTGAATTGAACTTAGATCCAACTTTGATCCGTCAATATCTATTATAAAAGCATACTATTCAAATTCTAATATTCGATTTCGATGTGTAGGTATGTCACTGCTGGTCATCTTTACTTCCTGAAGGGAACATTCTGAAGGAAAATGCCTTGATGGACTTGTCAAATGCAAGAGATTCCTACATCACCTGGACATCGTCTAGCTGTCTGGTGCTACATTTTATATCCTTTTCTTGTTATATCAAATACACAGAGATTCAAAATGATTGTCAATTCCGCTCCTATAGATAGTAACAGGGTGTAGGCAGGTATATGCCGCGTGTTTGTAATGAAGGCTTGAACTAAGTCAGTGTTGAAACATAAGAAAGTAAACGGATCTGTCATAAATAAGGAAAACGTAACCTATATTTGAACTCGCATTATATAAACGACTATGGATTGCTGTTTCTGCTTGTAAAAATGAAATGTAATTAATTTAACTTTACTAAATTATGATTTTACAATTCAGTACTAACTGGTGTTTAACTAAATTTATTTATTACTTTAAATTATAACATACAATTAGTATAATTATTAAGTGACAAAACTGCATCTCTCAGTTTTTCTATGGTATGCATGCGGTTTCTATAGATCCTATTTTTTTAGATAGCCGAACATGAAGTAATCTAATGGGGTTAGATCAGGCGATCTTGGTGGCCATTTTTGTGCTCTAACGACGCTGTCAGCAAAAAACTGTTGAAGATATTGGCAGCTTTGTCGAGCAGTATGTGCTGGAGCATTATTGTGCTGAAAATAACCTGCTTCAAGCTCATTTTCTTGTAACTCTGCAATAAACAATTCCAACATCTGTTGGCAACGTTGGGCTGTTACAGTTTCCTCGAAGAAAATTTGTCCTATTATTCGTTGCCTGGACATAGCTAACCAAACTCCAACTTTTACGGGATGCAATTGCGTTTCTCGAAATTCGTGTGGATTTTCTGCAGACCAGATACAATAGTTTTATAAATTGATATAGTCTGTTAGATAAAACCAGGCTTCATCCGAGAAAAATGATTTGTTTAGCAAGTTATCGTCCCTTAAATTGTTATTAAACCAATGACAATATTCCAATCGCCTATCGTGATCTAATGGTAATAATTCCTATACCGTAGAAACTTTATAGGGATGAAAATGTAACTTTCTTTTGACAGCTCATTGCGCTGAAGTGTATGATAAGCCTATAAAATTATAAAATGTAATAAACTATTTCATTTAATGTTAATATTGATTTTTTATCTGTTTGTTGAGCTATTACCACAGATAAATTCCCTTATTTTCTTACAGTATTCAGAAATACTATTGTTGGTGATATTAGATGTAAATATAAACGATTTGAAAAAAATTATAAGATAAATAATCGAAAGATACTACAACACGCACGCCAATGTCGCTAAATGTCAAGAAAATTCATTTAATGTATGAAATTTGTATTTTAGGTAACTTCGCTCATTAAATTGGTGATAAGTATAAATAAATTTTTCCGGAAAACAGTTTTTTTCTTACGACATTTTGAATCACATGGTATATATAAGTAAAACTAGTAACTTTACACTTAAATAATATCAAATGCTTATTCCATGACAATATATACTTTGGAAATAAAATCATTTATCTATCTATTTACGAATTTTGTTCTAAACTTTATCATAGCACTGTATATAGAGGGTAGGAATCGTGACCGCTTCCCTAGTTCGTGATGTATGTGCCAGTAGTATTTCGCGATTATTGCGAATGCCGATGCCGGCCTAGGAGAGTTGTTATGGCGGTCTCCGGGCGTCTCGGATGGCCTTGCCCGGGGTGATATATAGGGTTGATATTAAAACTGCTGACACGTCGTGCGCCTAGGTATGCGGCAACGTGCCCCATATATATATGGATATAAGTGGGGTTGTGGGGCTCTCGGAGTTTCTGCAGCTGTTGATATATTGGCGTACGTACGGGAATGATCAATTTCAAGGGTGTGTTTAATAACGGTACAGCTATTTGTTAATTGCACTGTGTGGAGGATCTACGTGATAAGAAACGAAAACCGTTGACGCGTTTCTATACATATTTTTCTTTAACAAGAGGTCATAGTCGAGTAAATATCCTAAACAATGTTCTTAAAGGTAATTAGTAAGACTTATTTAATGTCGTCGCCTACAGCGCCAGCGCGGTAATTATCAAAACTACTCACCATTTGGACAGATGCGCGTTCGGCTAGCGTCGGCTGTTCTAGGTACCATCATTTCGGGTGACATGATAACACTTTTGACATATTTTCAACTGTAGAATTTTAAATTAATGAGTGAAGAAGAAATAAAATATTGGAAAAGCGACCTATGGACTCAAGGTATCTATCCTCAAAAGATGGAGTACCAGTGGCAGCCCATCCCCGAGAAAAAAAATATTAACCCCTCTGTTTCAAGCCACCCGCAATTCGGGTGACTTGAAACTATCCTTCAAATCACGTAACCCTTCATAAAGACTGTCTTGAAACAAAAAAAAACTGTTTTAAAGAAATAACAATTTATTATATATGAAAAACAGTAAAAAAATATAAAAATTCTCATTAATTTATTTTAATTAATTATATTTAAATTTGAATAAAACAAAAAAAAAACAATTCTTTTTACAAAAATAGACAAATCTACATATTATACAGATAGGTATAGGTAATAACATCTCAGATGGCATGTTTCAAGTCACCCTACAAATGTCACAAAAAATAAAAGGGGTTGAATCTACCCTTACATGCAAGAATTTTGAGGTTATGTTTGGAGTTATCTGTAGCCCAATAATTGGGGATTGTAAGAAAAAATATTCAGCCTTCAAAAAAACAACATTTTACTTACCCAAATTTCTGATTTTTTTTTTTACCAAACGACAACATTTACTATAACGTTTTGATGACATAGTTATACTACGAATACCTGTAATCAGGATAACAGTTTCTGAACTTATACTTCCCACCAACAGAAGGTAGTCCACCATTAAATGAAAAATGTCACTTTTGTGTCAAGTCACCCTGCAGTTTCAAGTCACCCGAAATGACGGGAAATGATTTATTGGGGTATACAGTTGTAAAACCCTCCGTAAGTATGCAAATCAGGTAGAAGAATTGGATTATTTAATATCACAAGTAAACCTTGTATATTGTGGTTTAAACATGCTTTAAATTGAAATATTCCTTTCATAACTTGAACGCAATTGACTCGTAAAACTTCAACTCACATAGAAATAAATAAGGTTTGGTATTCATAGTAAATCTTGTGTACTAATTGTTTTAAAAACGTAGGAAATAACAAACAAGACTTCATGAAAGAAACTATAGCTTCAATAAATATTAGCTATTGTAAGCGTTTATTAATTACTATTTTTTTAAATGGAGATTTCAATAATATTTAATTATTAGCATTTACTATTGCAGGACCCCACCTACGTGTAAGTAACGCTGTAAAATTGTTATTCATAAGAAAATATAATACTATGTTTGGTCTGGTTATATCATTTATTTAAGTAAACATGCTAATTTCAAATAGAAACAATATAAAATCTACTAAACAAGGTGATATTGCAACTGGTATTTGCCCACTATTACTAGCTGCTTTTATATCACAGAATATACCTACTCTTTCATATTCCTTTAAGCCCACTTGTAATTATTTATTTTATATTGTCATTATTCAATAATCTTTTTAAGCGATTTTGTTAAATGAAGGGATTTATAACAACAACTAGAAGTGGGGCGTTCTTCCAGAACGCGTTC
This sequence comes from Protaetia brevitarsis, assembly GCA_004143645.1. Classification (NCBI taxonomy): domain Eukaryota; kingdom Metazoa; phylum Arthropoda; class Insecta; order Coleoptera; family Scarabaeidae; genus Protaetia; species Protaetia brevitarsis. The sequence goes on from RXPK01003136.1 coordinate 20,872, forward strand.
CTTGAAGAAGGTGGATTAGTAAGTTAGTCCATTCACCCTGATAGGTAGCACTTGTAGAATGTGGAATACACCTCTAGTAGCTATCTTTTATTTTATTGTTTGTGAAATGAATTTCGGAATAAGTGGCGATGATATTGTCAAGTCGTAGTTTTCTTTAAAGAAAATATTTATTTTCCAGTTTGTTTTCCGATATTTTATACAGATCGATGGCCCTCACATTTGCCTACAAATATCTTTTTTAAGATTATAAGTACCTAATTCTCTGTAAAAAATATTACCGGTATAAGCGATATGCCAATAGGAAACTGATTTTTTCTTTTTTTTTTAATTCTCCAACTTTATTTTTGCCTTTTTACCTTCTTTAACATTATGAACGATTTTTCTTTCAAATGTTTCTCACAATTATTTTCAAAAACCTTTTAAATGATTAATCATATTAGAAATCTATGAGGAGGATTTTAAAAGGAGTTTATAGAAGTCGGGCATTCTCCTAGAATGCGTTTCTTGAAGGTGTTTTTTTTAAGTTGGTCCGTTTATTTTTAAGCGCTCTACTGGTAGAATATACAATACACTTTTAGTAGCTATCTATAGTAGTACCATTGTTTAAGTATATCTAGTTAGTCAACGTAATGCATTTTCGGAAAAATAAAATATTGCTCTGGGAAGTGGCGCACTCTATCGGTGAATGTATATTGATTTGAAATCTCGGTCATAGTGAGAGACAGATTTCTGTGTTTTATCCATATGCGGAAACGACAGAATCCGTATCGGTGATTTACTAGTATTGGCGAATTGTGTGGCCTGGGGAAAAGGGAGGGTGGATGCATGTGACGCTGTGATGACGCACCTCGCGATAATTCTCGTGTTTGTTTACATTAGAAGATTAGAATTCTGAGGTATTCTGCTATAAGTAAAAAGAAATTGAAAGTATATTGCAAGGCTCGTTCTTGTTGACAAAACATTAATTGAACAATTTTCTAAATTTAGGTTTTTTCTTATAAGAATAAAATATTTAAACTTAAAACAAAAAAAAATCACTGAAAAGAGAAAAGTTAAATCTAAAAGGACGAAAATTTGCGGATAAAAAACAAACATTAATCTACTTCCCAATTTTTATTTTCTTAGTTTTTAAATTAATAAGTTGTTCTGTTAACTTAATTTACTTATGTTTATGATTATATAATAATCAGAAAATGTTTGTTTTATTAAGAAGAATAAGTATTTAGTTTGATAATATATAATCTGTAGTTCGATGGCCTTTTTATATTTAAAATTTTAACAAAACGCGGGTTTTTCGTTCGAACGTATATACGAAATCCTTCTTCTCCTCTCTCCTATTGTTATATTCGCTTCTCTCGTGTATAGCGGTACTATCGCTAACTTCAACTGGTGTAAAGGCGGGAAATTTGAAATTTAAAATGTAGCCTACTATAAATCGTTATTTTCTTTATATGTATGTACCATTTTACTTTACTTTTTGACTTTTTCTTAGTTCTAATTTAATGTATAGGTACTCTATGTATATAGTTTTCTTATATTCACAAAACATTTTTTTATTTGATTTACTTATGTTTACTATTACATAATAATAGAAATTCGTTTTTTATATAATGAATATGAATTTGTAGTTTGGGGGTACAAATCGCCATTTATTTTTACATATATGCACCACTTTACTTATTAAAAACACCATACATGATGACACATTCGCGCTCTTTCTCTTGAGCGGCTGAAAAGTTACGAGGTAACCTTTGGGGGCAACATCCGTATATACAAGGTTACATCGTAACTTTTCAGCCAATCAAGAGAAAGAGCGCGAACGCGTCATCATGTATGCTGTTTTTAATAGCTTTGTTTATTTGTGTGCTTGGAGCAGTATCTACTGACGTCATCAGAGTAACTTGAGAGCGTCTCAGAGTTGGATTTAAACATGGTACAAACAAACGCGCTCGACTGCAAATATAACCTTAATTTTATTAGTTACTATTGTCAAATTGTCACAGCTATTATGAATAGGAAAAGTAAAAGTAATTTCTCAAACTAATGAATCTAGACTACAATAAAAATGCATCATATACTAGTATTTATGTACCTACCAAGTGAAGTTTTTAAAATATAATGATCGTTCTTTACATCAATCACATTGGTGTCATTATATTATCCATATCGTGCATATTTGATGCAGGTATAAATCGGATTACATTTACAAACGACAGTTTACAACACGGTGTTAGTGCGATTAGGTTATGTTGTACAAATTGCTCGTAATTGCTCGGACATCGGATCGCGAGCAGAAAGAGGAACCTCTTTGTGATCTGGATTTGCTTGCTCTAAACGAACAAACACGCACAAATCATGCTCTAAAATACAAACAAACGCGTAAAATTCCATGGATCTGCTTAGATCAGACAAACAAACAAACCTAATAAGTAACGTGGTGCATATATGTAAATATAAATGGCGATTTGTACTCCCAAACTACATATTTATTTTTATAATGAAAAACGAATTTCTACTATTATGCAATAGTAAATATTATGCATAAGTAAATCAAATAAAAAATATTATGGTAAGACTTCCGTAAGAGGACCGCTGATTTGGTGATTTATATGCATATTAACGGAAACAGCATGTGTTCCTGAGTGTAAAATGGCTATTCATTTTTTGAGCAAATGAAAACAAAGTACTAAAAACAGTGTTCGAAAAGTGCTATTTCGAGGTTATGTGCGAGGCGTTTTTGACGGATTTAACATATGGTACTGATATGGAAGGAAAAGTTACTAAAAGTGCCCAAATTTTAGATAAAACAAGCGCCAAATACAAACTTATTTGTTAAGTTAATGAGAATCAATTGTAAATTAAAGTAATAACTAAGCAGCGGTTCGATACAATATCCTGAAAAGTGTTTGTTTTAAAGTATTTGTTTATTTTTAACACTACAATTGTAAGAATTATTATAAGTTGCCCCATTTCTCATTATCAGTTTCTTATCATTGGTTGGTGTATCGGATAGAAATAAATTCATATTTCATATATATGATTCGTAGGAAGTTTACATATAAACTGTATTGTATAGTGAAGTACACATCGTAAGTGAAGCATTAATAAAAAGATGAATGACTTGTTTGAATTGTCAATGTAATAAAGTGTGGAGTTCTTTCTCCTTTCTTAGTGCTCTAAAACCTGTTAAATCCGTCAAAAACGCCTCGCACATAACCTCGAAATAGCACTTTTCGAACACTGTTTTTAGAACTTTGTTTTCATTTGCTCAAAAAATGAATAGTCATTTTACACTCAGGAACACATGCTATTTCCGTTAGTATGCATAGAAATCGCCAAATCAGTGGTCCTCTTACGGAAGTATAGCCAATATTATATATATTGTTAGAATTATAAGTCATTAAACACAATATTTTAAATTGTAACGTTCTTTTACCTCCACTCAATTTTTCGTATTTTTTTAGTTTTCACGGTATCTATCGCAGGCGCGTCAGTCAGACTGTGTGACTGTTGCGACAGCGGAGCCGTTCTTCCTCTTTTCCTTATGTAAACAAATAATCTCATGAAACCTAAGGCGAATTCGATTGAGCACTTTGGTCTCTGTGACCTGGTCTGGAGTAGTCATTTGTGGTCACACGTGTTATCAGTCAGTATTTGTGACGTCATAAATTTACAATATTTTGAGCGGCAAAAACTGTGTTTTTGTAACTACTATCACATAAGGCTTTGGTTAGTGTTATATGAAAATAGTTTTCAATATCGAAGATAATGTATATAAACGCGATACTGCTCACAACCATATAAAGAGTAATAATTCAGAGCGTCGTGAACGAGCAGCAATTGTACGTATTTGTAGGTTAGAAGAGAATATCTCCCAATATAAAAATAAAACCAGCTCTTATTGCAATTGTTGTTGAAGAACTAACATCTATTTTCATGAACATACCGTCTTTAGTATTTTCAATTATTGTAACTACTGCCCAGGCTACATACTTATTGCATTTGTTACCACATGTAATACGGGAGGTTAGACGCTCATACCGCACTTGTGACCGATCTCCGAGCGCGGTCTTAAATTTGACAGACCAAACGTGACCAGGTGTGACGTCATCAGTTTTCCAAACGAATTCGAGCGGTCTTAGACTACGAATCACCACTAATGACCAATCTCATCGAATTCGCCTCTAATATTGCTCGCTAACATCTTACCCATTAGCCGGAAGATTTATGGAGGTGCAGAAATAATAATGGTATGTGTGACCCGAAAAGATTATCAAACAGCAACAAATAATGCACTGAGGTCTAATACTAATAAACAACGTCTAACTAAATAGGCGAAGAATTTATTAGACATGTGTGAACATATTCTACGTGATGAGGAAAAAAAATATTTCAAGCGCTAACAATATAACATAAAACTTAGAACTACACACATATATTGAGCATAACATTAAATTAGAAACTAAGAAAAAGTAAAGTAAAATGGTAAAAAAATGAGGATTATATATTATCAAACTAAATATTTATTCTTCCTAATAAAACAAACATTTCAATGTAAACACGAGAATTATGGCGTGGTGAGTCATCACAGCGTCATCGCCTATCCACCCTCTCTTTTCTTCGGACCTTGCAATGCTATTGCAATTAAATATTTTGCCGACACGTAAGAGGGCCATCTTGTATGTAGTAGTCTAACTATAAAGCTTATATTTAAATCGAGATGGGAACCAACGCCGTGCTGCCATCTCCCGCTTTTGTCCAAACTGTTCAAAAATCCGTTAACTATTTTGTCCATAAGGTTGACTAACTAGTATGTATATAAACAATGTAGCTACCTATTATTTTATTGTCTTGTGTATTGGATTTTAGAACAGACGATGATAATGTGCTGAATCGTAGTTTTCTTTATTGGTAACATATTTTTTAACTTGCATAATTATTAAATCTTTATATTAAATATTATCGATAGGAGCAATATGTCGCTTAGAACGTAGTAATTTTCTGATATTTTATAGATATCACATTGTTTGAGTGATAGTCGCATCATTATTTTGCCTTGAATAATCTGCTGTTACTGTTCAATTTTTAAACACATACTCCTCTGATGTTGGTTGTAATTCATATTTCTTAAAATATTTATGAAAGTAGAATTATTTTTCATGTGTTTCAATACTTACTTTTTCAAGCCTTAATGAAAATATTGCGTGACGTTATCATTTTATGCACAACCGTAGAGGCGCTCCAGAAGGTACTGCTTATTACAGAAACCTGCACAAAGTTTGCTAAGAACGAAGTATGAATAGAGATGCCGGCACGACTGAAATATTAAAGGTTTCTTCTTTACCGTGTATCGTGCAAAAGTGGTCCATATGACATGCGCGTTAAGAATTTGCGATTTTCTTATTATCGTGTTTATTTAATATTAGACCTTTATAGTTGTTGCACGTACTCATATACAAATATAACTGCATGTATTATACAATCACTAAATACATTACAATTTAAACCAAATAAATAACACTATTTTAAAAAAAAAAAACCTTAAGGCTGGGCAAGATTGTTACAGATCCCTGCAAATCGGCAATAACTATAACTTCACAGGTTTTGCATCTTTTAAGGAAGAATTAATGTAAAATTATATAGTAATAAGTTAATATTTTCTAGTTATTGAGTCTCAAGTTAAACTGTTGAAAAAGTAAATAAGAATAAAACTTAATTTTAAAGTAATATAAAAAATACGAAGTAGGAGTTTGAGCCCGCAGTTGATGTTACATACATTATATTTATAAAAAAGAAAATGAAATCGTACGGTGGTTATGCCAAAACCTATTCAAAATGAAAGATTGACCTTGGTCTTTTTTTACAACTACATGTACAAAGAAGTATTTGGAACACCCCTACATAGAAAACACCACCTTTGTCCTTTTGCCGTAAGATGGAGCCGTAAACGTATACAGAATATTGAAATATGAAATATCCATCTAATAAATGATGCAATATTATTACATTTTAAGATAAATTCTATATTTTCGTTTATATTTTATTTAATATACGTATTACGTATAAAACACTGCAATAGTACTATACACCACAGTGTTCCCAGGGCATACGAGTGAGCTACATAGATATGTGGGTATGTTGAACAGACGAAGACAACGGTCGCACTATACCCATTTGCCTACGATGTCCTTAGTACAACAAAGGAAAAAAAAACTATCTGCCGTGTCTGCCTGTCAGGGAAAATTGCGTATACAATTTTTGTGGGATTGTAAATGGTTGGCCTTAGAGAATAGAGATAGATATGACAGGATATAAAAAATAGTAATAAGAATTTATATCTTTTCGGCTAACAGCAGTAGATACCGCCGTATCTTAAATTTTCTTTGTCATTTTAAAATAAGATCATAGAAGATTGAAAAAGTGCCCTGCAAATGGTACCTACGTGAACGCTCAAGGTGTTCATATATATTCAATAAAGCTTTCTCCGAATATTTTTTTGATTCTTGATTATTAGAAATTGCATTAATTTGAAACACTCAACTATATAACTTTTGCTTTCAATTTAAATATTTACAACAGAAATACACAAGGAGCATGTCGGCCGTTAGAAACTAATACGTGGTTGAATATATCGGGACTGCCGATAAATTCGGAAAGGAGAAATAAAGAATACACATCAAAAATAAAGTGCGTTTGATGTAGGTATGTTTTATTAATTATCTATTAGCGGATAATTTTATTCACATGACTCATACTACTGGTTAGGAAATTCAAAATTTAGACATTACGCATTTTAGCTGTATTCAATCAGTTACCCAATCTCAAATCCTTTTTTGGCCTGGTCAACTGTAAACACCGTGAGTGACTAGTGCGATAAAGCGTATGGCATTTTTTCTCAGTTCACAGTTACTTGCAATGTAAAGTATACATAATACCCTTTTATTTATTAAAAAAAAAAAACACATTCACCGCTATATTTATTGCCGTGCCAATTACTATTAATGAAAAATTGTTATAAAAAAATCATTTTGACATAGATTTAAGAAGAATAAGTTCGGTTTTTAAAGTATACTGGTACTAATCTCCATCTGGTGACTATTAGATTGGGGTATTTTTTTAAAATAAGATTTAAGATAACTATACCCGATTCTTTAATAATTGAGAATGTAAAAAATACTTTTACCAAATATATAAGAATAAATAATAATTTTTGACATCTTTTTAACATCGAATGTTAAAACCGTGAAAGAAAATAACATATTTCCACCAGTAGAAATAATTAATAAATTATTTTTATTATTTCTCATATTTAATATTTACTATATCACCATATATTCCCCAAAAATTAAACATGTTTTTTTTCTCATTATCCCCGATAGCTTTTTTTCCTTTGCTGTACGCATTGGGTACATACGCTACCTGCTCTGTACAATGTATCCATCTGCAAATCTGCCCGACCACTCGACACATTGGAATATGTTGGAAATAGTAGATATGCTACACATTTCAAATCGGTTCAAATATACTATGCGCCCCTTACTCCACCATTGCTATTCTATCCTATCCCCTCTTATTTCGTCAAATACTTCTCTATAACCACCCCATTTGTATAAGCATAAATATTTTTTGTTAGGAACGTTAGAAATGGTACCTACAGAGACATCTATTTTTTAAAAGAATTATGAATTTTACCATTATTGACAGTGATGAAATTTTTTATAATCTTGCCCACCCTTAAAATTATTTTTTGAAAGAGCTGGGTCGTTTATGTGCCATCTACCTTAATTCGTACGTAGTTCGTTGTCAGTTTAGTCTGGGAGCGCCACCTTTCGTGTTAATATTTAATATTCGCTCTTGTCAAATCGATCAACACAAAATGTTCATATATAGTGGAGGTCATGAATGTTTGTAGTTACGTCATTAACAGGTCGGTAAAGTAAAGACAAGCGTAGTTTAAAAAAATTGGAAGCATTCATACACACAAGCGAGATAGAAGTATATAACATAAGTCGTAGCTACTTAAGCTATACGTCCATATTTTATTAAGTATCAACAAACTAGTTGAAGTGAGATAGAATACGGTCGAGTAATGCGTAAATAAGAGCTTTCATAATGTTTACCACAGTGCATGCAACTGTGATGCAACTACGAAATTTTAATTCATTTTACCGCTCCGTTGACATTTGATATCTGCTTTTCACTCGTTTTTACTGTTTATTTCCCTTCTTTAGTTTTGAATTTTTATTTACTTCTATAATTTCTTGTCTCAAAAGTTCTTTTCAGAGCTATAGTGAAGTAAATCGTTTAGTTTGTGGTAAGTTTAGAGGTGTTAAAGAAACATACAAAGACTTAAAACATTTTTTTAGGTTACAGTTCAAGATGCCCGGTAAACGACTTAGTTCTTGTTGCCAAGAGTTGGTCAGTCGTTTACTAGTGTATTTCGAGGAGGAAAAGCGAAATGGAAGTCCTTTAATATCCGTTGATGCGGTCCATGAGGTAAATTATAATTGCTTATTATTAAATTAAAACTGACATACAAATTATAGAGAGTTGCGAATGCTTTGGGCATTTCTATGGGTACCGTCTACAACATAAAACGCAAGAAGGAAACTACATCTGCTGTTCCTTCATCGAGTGGCTCGACAGCCTTGTACAAGCCACGATTAATGCCCAAAACATGTGATGTGTCAGAGAGAAATAAAATGGATGTGCGTAAAGTAATTTATGAGATGTACAATGACAGTAAGTACAGTTATGCAATTAAATTTCAGTTCTAATTTAATATATTTTTATAGAAAAGCATGTAACAGTAAAAGTGTTACAAGAAGTGTTGGAACACAGAAATATTTTACATACCAGCGTTTCCTCACTACGACGTTTACTGCATCTTTTGGGGTTTAAGTTTAAAAAAGATGATAACCGCAGAGCTCTTATGGAGAAAAATGACATTTCTGCATTACGATTTTCCTTTTTAAGGAAGTACAACGAAACATTGACATCACCTCTAAAGAGAGATATCGTATTTCTAGACGAAACCTGGATATTTTCAAAGGGAAGTCAAACAAGATCGTGGCAAGATGACGATATAAGGAGTGTCAGAAAACCCAAAGGTTATAATGGTAAACGATATATCGTGTTACATGCAGGTACAAGAAGTGGCTTTATACAGAATGCAAGCTTGATATTTACATCAAAATCAAATACGGGTGATTACCACGGGGATATGAATAGTGATTTATTTACAAAGTGGGTTGAAACCCAACTAATCCCTAATTTAGAAGAACCGTCAATAATTTTAATGGACAATGCCCCGTATCATAGTGTTTTAACGTGTGGTACGAATGCGAAGCAAATATAGAAGACTTTGTTTTAACAGTTAATTGCGGATCAGAAGATGAGAGCGAAGACTCAAATTAAATATATTTTTAATTGCACTAGTTTTTTCTTTCAATATTGACATATTTTGATTTAATTTACTGCATATTATGTTTTGTATATACCATTGTATAGAAATTATGTTTGCTACATAAAATAAAAACATCATCTTTCGTTTAATTAATCATTGGTAATGTATATTAAACTAAATACTTTTATGTTGCTTGAATATTTTCTACATTTTGATTTGCAAATAGGTTTTTGATATGAGAACTACATTATTGGCGGTAATACATTATTTCATTGAGAACACGTTTAATAATAAGCTTAGCCTGATCACAAAAGCATTGTCAATGGGGAAGTTCATTATTTAGAATCCTATTAGTTGCATTACTCATGATTGTTGTTAAAACGCAACGTTGACTAAAAACTGAACCAATCCTTTCAGTTATAAAAGAAAATCTATTAAAACTGCGTATAACCTTATTAAATTTGACAATTGTCATTTCGTACAGTTCATTGTAAACAATGTTGGTGTGCCTGAATTTGTTTCAGACGCTGCATACGTCATAAGCAAATATGACGTAACTACAAACATTCATGATCTGGCCTGTATTAAAGCAGGTAATTGAAATCTAACGTGCATATAAATTGTGAAATTAGTGGACGACTTACGGAACTCTTTACTCCGTGTGTTATTTAGTTAGTGAAATTACGACATTTTAGGCATTATTGTCATTTGTTTATTTTGTGATTTGTTCTGACAGTACTATTGGCATAAGTAAATTTTATTATTTAACAATTATCAAAAAATAATGTTTTATGTAGCACGCTAAATTCACGACCAGGTGAAATTTGAATATCGTTAAACGTCAACTAGGGGAACAAACATCGCACAGTAAATTAGTTAAAATTATGACATTTTAAACTTCGCCAAGACAATTTAACTGGAGCGAATTAATGTGTTTATTTCGGCTAAGGGTGTCTGAAAACGCCAGTGACAATATCCCCGCCCTTAACCGCCCAGCGCGCAATAGTTAAGGGTCTCTTAACCGTCTACCTACCTACCCTTGCTTCGCTTCGAGAATCTTTAATGGTGGCATCGCCGGCTATACAAACAAATCCGCCGAGCTGCCGTTCGCAACAAACAAAAACGTTTTAGTATGCCATTAATACGCAATTAACTCCCTCTCTCTCTGTGTGTGTCTTCGCTTATGCGGGGAGGAAACAGAGTTCGAATAGCTGGGCCGCCCCGCAGGGGACTCGACTAACTTTATTTATCAAGGGCTGGTGTGGTATGCTTGTTATTGTTCGGCAATGTTTGATGAATGAATTTAGACTGTTCCGATATTAGGTCGCATATTGTGATTTTGGAGAAAGTTGTGGAAGCTATCGTATCGTATGGTGCGCAACCTGAAACCGGTTATTTTTTTAGTGGCTTTGTTCAAACTTGGAGGAATACGAGTAATACGAGGAATAATTGATGAGGGTTAGAATATATTTTGCGCTGTGCTCTTTTGGATATGTTGTTTGTTCGAATGTCAAATAATTCTGCAATACTGTAGATAAATAACATGCTCGTGGATGATCTCATCAGGTAATTAAACGACAAAGGAATATGGACGCAGGGGTTCGCTGATGATATTGTCATAGTAGCTAAAGCGAAGTTGCCGAAGTGTAGTGGCAGGCACCATGCGTAACGCACTGCGAATGGTGGAGGGATGATGCCTTTCACAGGGACTCTCAGTTAATCCACAAAAAAACAAAGTTGGTTGCTTTCACCAACATAAGGAAACTCAACTATCTAGACGGCCTTAGACTTTTTGGGCAGGGGCTACAATTAACCAGAGAAGTGAAGTATCTGGGTGTTATACTTGATGCGAAATTGAGCTGGAAAAATCACTTATACCTTCGACACACGGTCCATTTTAATGGCCATTAACCATCAATTGCCAATTAATTTCCTCATGTGTCATACTGCCATAAGAGTAATGGCCATAAATTACGCCATTTCAAACAAATTGCCATTGGAATCACGATGGCGTTTGAAACAGGCCATCGCCCTTGATCGGTTAAAATCGCCACTGATTTAAAAAATATCGCGTTTGCAAATGACAGTAGAAAGCAGCTGTTATGTTGTGATATGGTTGTGGTTATGTTACTAGTCATCTGTGGTTATGCATAATGATATATATTAGCTCCAATTAAATGTTGTTCGCGTGAAAATTTGTAAAAATGAATGTTGTAAAAATTATAAAATGTTATTCTTATGTTATTATATACATTATTAAAACTGTATTATATGTTGGACCAAGTAATTTCAAGAAACAGTAACAAAATACTGCAACGTAAAATAACACTGACATCACCTTCGTCTGGACAAATATTAAACCAGTATACAAAATATGGATATATTATCTCTGATATGGTCAAAGAAATGTTCCACTGACATACTATAGATGGCACCACAAGTATTCTCTTATTACCACTACAAAATGCACAACAATAGAAAATGCTGGTGCTGTCATCTATAGTGCGCCAGTAGAACATTTCTTTGACTTGGTCTGCGCAAGCGTAATTTCTGTTGTGTGTCACTTGATTTATAAATTGCCAGTTTGCATTAATAGCCGTTACAGCTAATGGTCATTAAAATGATCCGTGTGTCGAAGGTATTAGTCAAAATAACGACCAGAGTTAGAGACACAACTATTCTGGCGGTGCAGGGGAGTTGCTGATAAAATCTGGGGAGTAAAGCCGAGGGTGATCCATTCGCTGTATACTGCTGTGGTAAGACCAGCAATAACAAACGGGGCAGTAGTAAATTCTGGTGGAGAAGGACAGAAGTGTTTTCCGCAGTAAAGCTCCTAACTGTTCTCCAGAGACAGGCATTACTGAGAATCACTGGTGCAATCAACAGCACATGAACCGCTTCTTCAGAGAGCATAAAAATAAACAAAAAAGAGAGGGAAGCAAACATGATTTTGTGTTTTTTTTTTTATTTTAACATTAAATGACATTTCAAAAAGTCATTCAACGACGAAGAACTTTACTTTATTCTACCCATTTCAGAAAATGTGGCCGTCCACTTCGATAGATTCCAATTCCGAATAAATACGGAATTGGAATGATTGCACACAACTGAGAAGTGTTTCCGGCGTAATCCTTGAAGAAGCGTTGGTGATTCGTTCAATCGTGTTTTCCCTCGTGGTTGGCACTTCTGTATAAACTTCAGACTTTAAGTTCAGGGGAAGTAAGATCTGGGATCTTGCAGGCCAAGACACTGGACCACCTCTTTCGATCTATCGACGATTGTAGGCTCGATCTAATACTTCTCGTGCTATTCTTGAATAATGTGCTGGATAACCGTCATGTTGGAACCACATTGTTTGTCGTACGTCCAAGGGAAGGTCATCAAGTACCACTGGAAGTTCGTTCTGCAAGATATTTCGATATTTTTCATCATTTAAGTTTCCATCGATGAAATACGGACCAATAAGCTTATTGTCAATTATTCCACACCAAACATTTACGTTCCAAGGATGTTGATGTTCAACTTGGCGCAACCAATGGGGATTTTCGATACTCCAGTAATCCATGTTGTGCCGATTTACCGTACCGTGATTTGTGAATGTCGCCTCGTCAGAAAATAATACTCGAGCAAAAAAAATGGGATTATCTTGTATCCGTTGAAGCGTCCATTGACAAAATCGCACTCGATTTTGAAAATCATCGCCATGAAGTTCTTGATGCATGGAAACTCTAAATGGATGATATTTCCTACGCTTCAATATTTGGCAGATGGTGGACTGAGAAATTCCTGATCCGCGAGCTATTTCTCGAGTACTAATGTGCGGATTATTAGCTACTACTCTGGGGGAGTGAGGTGGGGGATCGGCACTATTCAGTAACCCTCTACATTATAACAAATCTTATTTTTTGATTTGATGCAGTGTTTTAGAGATATTCCGTTGTCTCAAGATAAAAAACTCACCCAGAATATGTTTTATATTTTTTTCTGTTGCACTGTTTTATATTTTGTAATGTGCGTTTTATTTGTACGTTAAGTAGATTACTTTTATTAATTTTTTATTAGAAAAAAGAATGCTGAATGCTTTATTGGTCGAAAAATCACAAAATGTATCCTGCATAAAGTTACAACTTCTCAGAGCATAAATAAGACGGGAAAGGCTTTTTTTCCAAGTCAAGCATCCATAAAACAATTGCCTTCACCGTTTTAAATTCCTCCTCTTTTATTTAGCAATCATACGAGTGACAAAGGATTCAATTCCGCCCGCGACTTCCGAGCATCATGAATCACTTTTTTTTTTTAGTCCGTATTTCGAGTGACGTCCGATTTTTAAACCGCCACAGTCGGGTTTCTTCAAGTTTTTCCTTGCCATCTCTTTATCAACCGAAGGCGAGCCTCTGTCAAAAATAAAGTTCGCTAACGAAACACGGCGGCTGACACCAGCTGTCCGAGGGTGTTTAAAAAAAAACCGACCATTAATTTTCTTTTTAAAACACTTCCCTCCAGATCCTCCCCCGCGTTTACGGTGACTCCCAACGCCTCCTACCCCTTAAAAATTCCTTTGGTCGTTAGTGGCTCGCGCTCTAATGTCCTGTTTGTTCGGAGAAGCTGGCAGCCATTGGGGGTGTGCCAGAAGGTACACAGAGGGGTCATCCGTCATTTAAACCGAAAAGTTTACCGAAAATAAAGTAAAACTGTAAGTACCTACTTAATATTGTTTTTGAAACTACGAAATTTCTGTTGTCTACATTACCCAGGGTAACCATTTTCTAAGATAGTTTGTAAGTATGCATATATGTACAATGAATCTCAAAATTCATTTTTTGGTATATCTGGCTAACATCTGAGTCCATGATATAGTAAATAAATAAAGTATTAATATAAACAAGCATTTCTCACCATACCAGCGAAGAGTTAATATTTTTGAAGATTCATGGCATCTGGCTTACCTGAAACCAAATTCATAATACATTAATCACTTAAAATAGATGTATTAAGTTATATAAAAGAAAATGTTTTCTTATATTAAAAAATGCTTTATTTGAAAATATTATATTAAATTAAGTATTAGATATTTATAAATATTCTATATTTATAAATAGACAAATGTTAACCCCATTTTTTACATCTCTTTACGATCTGATTTTGAAACCGCAAACAAACATAATATATGACCAGTGGCAGTTCTATTTTTAATTGAATTTTAATTCATGTGCGATTCACTTGTCACAATAATTTCAATTTAAATGCAAAAATTAAACTTAAACGGGAAAATTAAATTTAATAATTATTTATATATTATTAACAAAAAAAAAAGATCGCGACAGCAGCCTCGAACTCCAGAATTTAGCTTTGGAAACCGAGCGCGCCATCGACTAGACTAGGGGACCTATGAGAGTACAAATGGAATTTATGCGGGATTTTTTTAGTTTCTTACAGTTAAATGTTGCTCGTTTTTCATTTTTATCGATTTAGTGATGTAAATTACGAATTTACACGATTAGACGAGCTTTTTTTTGCCGTTTAAAAAAAAATATCGCTTCTATTTCATTTTTTTACCAATTAGAGGCCTATTCACAAAACCCCCGCACCCGCATCCGTTTTTTTTTAGGTTCAAGAGTCGCCTCATTTTTTTTGTATGCTTGCAGTAATTTATTACCTCGTTTATCGCTAACTAAACTAATACCGACTAACCGACACAAAGCAATTAATTTAGACAAACTTATAAGCCATTTTGAAATGAAAAATTACACCAGAAAATAAAAAATGCAAAATTTTAAATAAAACAATTGTTTTGTTATTTTACAATTAACTTACTGCTGTAGTCTGGCACCCCGGGTTTCGGAAATTCAAATTTGTATTTTTATTCATACCGGATTACTTTTATCAATGCAATGATAGAGTTTCCACAGTTTTAATATTTTATTTCAAAAAGATTTTGTTAATAGAATTGTTTAGTAAAATTAATGTAATTGTTCAGTTGTGTATATTAATTTCATTCAATTGTACATATTGCGTTCTTCAGTATTGTATATTTTGTAGTTGTATTCAAGAGATTTTCTTTGCGTTTCGTGCGACTTTGCAGCACACGCAGATATTGTATTTTATATGTACGCGATGTAAGGGCCCCTAAAAGGTAGTTCCTTAAACGATGCCGGAGTAAGTAAATGTGTTATTTATTTTCTTTGCCACCATTTTGGTAATTCTTTTTATTTTAATATGTTGTTCGGTTAATTTGAAATTTATCATCTTTCAAGGAACTCTTTTAATTAATAATTGCTGTTGTATTTAATTGTGCACATATTGGATATAAGATCCGTTATTATAATTTGTTTTAGAAGGAATTTTAAGTGTAAAGAGTTAATTTTTCGTTTTTCTTATATTTTGCTGTTTTGTAATTAATTAATCACCTCGGTGTAGGTGAAAAGAAGCTTTGTGCTTGTGATTAAATTTCAATTTTAAATATATTTGATTTGTCCACGTTTAAATTAATTTTGTTTGGTTTAAATTTTGAGACCACGTGGATTTGTGAAATAGAATTTTCTTCTAGAACAAATCTACCTCTTTGCTTTGTTGAAGGATTTGCATTGTCCTTTAGTAAATTAGATTCAGGCAGGTTTTGATTTCGGCCAGGACTCTCAGTCCAAGGTTTGATTTTTCCTGTGGTAATTGTATTTAAATGTTTTTTTTTCTTTTTTTTTATAAAAATAAATTTAATGATTGTAAATGTCATTCAAAGTTTCTATTCCTTTATTTTTGATTCAACCTTTTCAATTTTAATAATTAAAGATAGTCAATTTACTTACGCCCACATTTTACTTTTCAAGATTAGTTTAATTCTGAAAGTAACCCTGAGTTTGAGAGCACTTTTGCGCCCTTTATTTTTATCCGCTGAGCTAGTAAATTTAAATTTTCATTTTTTTTACTTTTCATTTTACATTTATGCCTGTACCATCAGTACACAGCATTACGTACAAGTTAAACCATATAAACAAATTTAAATGGCGCCAGTAACTACGTCAACTACGTATACTGATACTATTATTGTAAGAGGATTAGCAGACACATATATTTATTTATTTCAATTAATGCACAGCAGTACGTATATGTTTTGTCAATTTTTTTGTAAAATCCCGTAGAAAACGCCAGCTGTGTTTTTGCCTCTATCAAAAATAGAAAACCTAACTCAACAAGTATTAGAAAAAAGAACTAAAAATGATTTTAAAATGAAAAAAACTGTTAATCCCAGAGTTAGTTACCCTCGCGAATTAAAACATTAATCTAACCACGAAAAAGTAAATTGTGAGTAAATGATGTCAGATTTTCTTAATTACTCGAAAAATTGAAAAGGTGAAGGTTTAATATAAAAATAAAAGAACAGAATTTTTTTATAACCCACTGACGCCATAGAACAAAATTTATTTAAACAAACGTGCTAAATTATACAATTGTACAGAGAAAAAAAAAACCCTAAACTCAAAGTTCTGGCCTACAATTAAAACTGCACAAGACTCTAAATTAAGAATAAGGCAATGCTATTTCCTATACACAGCAAAAAAAAAAAGTTTTATTTGTTCAGGAAGATTATTTAATATACAAAACCGTTGAATTTCTATCCACGTGGTTTCACAAATTGAAATAATCTAAGCGTGGACAAATACTAGAAATTTATTAAATATGAAAAAAGCTAAATGACAGAAAAATGCTTCTACTCATTCAAACGAGGTGATGAAAAAAAAAATAATAATACAGCAAAATAGATTAACAAAAAAAAAATAACTCTTACAAAATACAAAATACATAAATGAGCAAATGAACTAAAATAAATCTTCCTAAACAAAAAAAAAATAATTGATCTTATATCTACCAAGTGTACACTTCAATTCATTAACAATTATTACAACAATGATTCCTTGATTGACTATATTACAGAAAAATATTAAATTTTACAATACAAAATGAATAACAAAATGACAACAATTATTTAAGAAATACGTCTGCTTACATCAATAGTCGAACAAGGAAGAGTTTTTTTTTTAAATCCCTACAATTCTTTTACCTACAAAAATCCATCTCTCAAAATTCGTACGCAGACGTAGAACATTACAATGACAATATTTAATAGAATACGCATGAAATCAACACAAGCGAACAATAGATATTTGAATGACTAGATTAATTAAAAATCTTAACACTATATAAATAAAATTATACAATAAACTCTTAAACTAAACTTATACAAAACAAAACAAAATTGTGAAAATTCTGGGTAAATTGTAATCAGCTGTACGGACAAAGAAATCACAACAACCATAATATGCAACTTGAAATACATCTCAGCGATAAATAGGTTGTATGTATCATGGAGTCCAAAACCACAGCAGTACGTCCCTAAATTCTTTCTATTTTTCTTACTCTGTAAAGCTGGGTAACTATAATATATCCTGTAAAAATATGTACACTCTTCGAGAGGGTTTAGAAATTTTTACGGATGGGTCGAAGGGTGAGGGTGGTACAGGGGCGGCCTTTGTTGTTTATAATAGGGGTATTGAAATACATAATCAAAAGTTTAAATTAGGGGATCATTGCAATATTTTTCAGGCAGAATTAGTTGCAATAAATCATGCAGTAGTTTATAGTAGGCGCGAATGGGAATTTATGCGGGACGTGAGAATTATAACAGATAGCTCATCTGTATTAGAGGCGTTAGGGAATTTAAAAAATCTGACTGATTTGTTGTTAGATACTTGCGATATGTTGCGCGAGGGGGGTATAAAAGATTTTTTGGACTAGGGCTCACGTAGGTACAATCGGTAATGAGAGGATGGATCGATAAGCGAAAGAGGCGGTGTCTAGGGGGCCAGCGCGATAATTACGTATAGGTTAATTTCGGCTAGTATAGATAAAAAGCATTTGAGGATAAACTTGATAATGATAGGCAGGGTAGGTAAGATATTGCTTTAAATGGGGAGTGGACTAGGATTTATAGGTAACGTTATTTACATATATTTACACAAAATTAAGAATAAGAATAGTTCAGAGCCTGACGAAATAGCAAGAAGTGATAAAAAAATTATTAAACCACTAACTCAGCTTATTAATCTAACTTGCGAAAATGGTGTGTATTCATCAGTTTATCCTATATATAAAAATACATACCGATGAGTTACCGATGTCTCAAATTATCGTCTAATTGTTAATTGGTTCAAGCTTTTCTAAATTCTCGGTGATGAGAGGGCGGATCAATTAGCGAAAGAGGCGGTATCTAGGGGAGATAGCTTCATTATTAGATTTGGGATAATTTCGGCTAGTGTAGTTAAAAAACCGTTTAGGGATAAACTTGATAATGATTGACAGAGTAGGTGGGATAATACGTTAAATGGGAGGTGGACTAGGAAATTTATCGGTAACGTTACACGTTTTAAGGAAATGAGGGTTAATTTATCGTATCAGGCGGTAGAATTAATAAAAGATCACCGTAATTTTAAATCATATTTATGTAGAATTGGGAGGGTTAATGATTCGCTTTGTGAATGTGATGGGGTAGATACAGCGGGACATGTTTTATTTGAATGTGAAGGTTAGGGCATTAGCTAGGGGGTTAAATTGGCCACTACGCGAGACAGATATTAGAGATAATGAGTCGATCGAATGGTGGGAATTTTTTAGTAATGTTGCTAAAGAACTAGATAGGCTACGGCATGATATTTAGATAGTTAGTAGGGTAGCACGCTTATAAATGAATATTTTATGCTCTTTAGTGGTCGGAATTGGTGTTAAACTACAAATATTTAAAATATAGATCATTGTTTAATTACTCTTGGTTAGAATAATTAGGATTAAGTTATTATTAAGTATTAGAATAGGTACTGCTGTTGTTTTGTTTGTTTTTTAGGTCATCATCTTTCCTGTTTCAACTACGAATATGTGAAAAAGGGAGCAACTACGCGAGAACGGCGAAGCTGTCGGAATGTCAATTTGAAGAGACGCGAAGGCTGCTTCTTCGGCACTCAGAAAGAAATTTGCGGCAGTTAATCAGTAATAAGGTCTGGGACTTCTTCCCAGACCCTCCAAGAGTAAGGTTTTTGCCATGGTTTTCCCTTACTCCGTGGCCATTGATTTTATATAAGTATATTATATATAATCAGTGTCCTTGGCGAATACTGGGAGATAACGAAAGTCGTTCCATTGGCGCATTTAATAATAACTGATAGCTGACTGATTTACAGTAGACTCGCGATTATGTTGTAACGACGTTTCTTACTATGTGTGATGTTCTCTCTGATTTGATTTAACTTTAGCTTTTCTTAAAAGATAATCTTTCGCGCGCTTACCTTTTCGCTCATGAAACTTTATGAATGACCCCTGTAACAGCGTCCTCGTAATTCTTGCTTCTCACGTAGCGGCGCTGGCGAAGATCGCAGTCAGCTGTGCGATCGCAAATTGCGCGCGAAGATGTTTGTTTATGTCGCGTACTAATACGTCGTACAATTATTAAAATTAACCCTAAATGAAGTAGCTCCAGTGCGTGAGTAATTATCCAGGGTTCTGGCTTGTAGTACGCAACAAATATGATATATTCCAGTGAAACAAATGCTTGGTTTTCGTAGTTTTATTCTCCAAATAAACAACACGACAAAAAGAGTGTGTAAAAGTGTATATACAGGTAAGCAAATAATCATGAACAATATTTAACATATAATATAACGAATATTAATATAAAATAGTAAACAATCACGGAGAAATATTAGTTTTGGCCGACGGAGCCTTCGGTCAATTTGCCGAGAAGGCACGGGAAATAAATGCATAAATATAATATAATGTACCGGGGTTCTCGCTTAATTCATGACGCTCAGCGGATTAAACGTTAAGAATGAAATATAGGTCATTTACGGCAGGAATTCGTCTACGATAATTCTCACATTGACCATATACAGGGTGGGCGGCTTAACAAAAATACGAGCGTGCGACAAATAATTAAGGGCGATCTCACGGCGTAAACTATTAATTCGCGGGGCGGAAGGACTGTAAATGTATCACTCCTAAGAACGACAACAGAGTACAGTCTTGCGGATTCGGTAAATGGTTATAACCGCGTCACCCTTACGGACGACAGCACATCATAACCTTGCGAGAACGGGAAAACACACTGTAAACGTATCACTCCTAAGAACGACAACAGATTACAGTCTTGCGGATTCGGTAAATGGTTATAACCGCGTCACCCTTACGGACGACAGCACATCATAACCCTGCGAGAACGGGAAATGCACTGTAAACGTATCACTCCTAAGAACGACAACAGATTACAGTCAGGGAAGGTTCGGGGATCGGCGGAGGCTACGGAGTCTGCCACGAATTCGGTTGATGCACGGTTTAAATAGGCAAGCGGGGATTCGAGCGTGCGTAGATACAACGTGCGCCACGTGGAGGGGACGCGATACTCTAATAACTAAAACTATGACGCATGCCGGCGAAATCAAATTAACGAAAATAAATGCGGGTGTAACGAACGTATCAGGGAAAATTGATGAAATAAACTAAAATTTATGATAAAAGAAATTGTTAAATCAAAAATATATACAGAAGTCAATTTTTCCATGTAACGACACGTTACAATGTGAACTAATCACATTTCACAAAAGTAGTATTCGTATGTTTGCGAGGCTACTGTATTATATTTTTGTTATTAAGAATCTTAGGGAAATTATTTAGTTAGAGTAGGATCATTTCAATTGTTATGGAACCCATATAGTACTTAGAATAGGTAACCTCGTGTAGTACCTTTTTTAGGTGGAGCACGGGGTTGGGATGATTTGTAATAATTTAGTTTTCATAAATAAAGTGTAAAAATATGTACAAGACATCTTTTTCGTTATTGGCAAGCACTGCGGTTACTTTTTTCTCTTACTGTACGCCTACAGCTGAAGTCCTTCCCATTTCCAGTCGCCCAGAATGCGATTTACATATTGCAACAACCCCACTGTATATTCACCGAGAAAAGCATGAGTCGCCACTGCCCGCGACGTCCGAGTGAACGAACCAACGTCACCTCATCCTGAATGGGATAGGCTCCTTCCGGACGACGAAATGACTAACGCCCAGGCGACACGGGCAGGAAATGATTTGCAATCGAGGACGACGGCAAACGATTTTCTAACGGCCAACGACGTAACGAGGATAACGCTTCTGCAATAGCGCGGACGAAGAGAAAGCGGGAAGGGGGACACGCGGCACGGACGATAGGCGGGTAATTACGCCGGCGACTGTCGCCCCATAGATGATGAGTAGTAGGGAAACTTCATTTTCGCTTATTTCTCACCGGCGACAGCGGCAGCAGCATCTACTGTCGGAAGGAAAATATATTGGAAATATGATCGTTCGACGCGAGAAATTCCTCTCGTTAGATCGGATAATTAGCGTCATTCGAAGCTAACGATTCCCTCGGAAAAAAGTTTCGCAATTTTTATGTATCTACTTACGTCAGTAGCGAGTAAGAAGAAACGTCGACGGTGCCAATCGATCGGAACTGCTAGCCGGTAAAAATAATTCGAAATTAAAGGAGAAATGCGAAACGGATTATTGGAGGATCTCTCGTTCAGACGAGGCCTGCACACTTCGCTGCCACTGGTAACTAGGAAGACAACTCAAGCGTATAATTTAGATATAAATAAAAGCTTATAAGCTTTAAGTGTGGGCAGTCGACTATTATTAGGCAGACGGTAAAATTGTCAGGCCTGGTTCGTTTCTGCATGAACTGAGAAAAAGATTTCTTTGTCGTAACAAATAAGTATGCATTAATAAAAATAATTGAATAGTAGCAAAGGAATATACTGTTACGCTACACAGTAGCATACAGCCCGGATTAAAAAAATAAATTTTAAAAGAAATACATTAATTAAATTAGAAAAAATCAAATTTTATATATCCCAGTGTCATCTATCTTTATTAATTTTGATTCAGAAGTGTGCTCTCTCACCAGCCAGATGGCATGCAGGGCGAGAAATTTCCGATCGAGGGGCGGTGACATAAAAAAAATATTGAATAGCTCGTTACTTTCTTATATATTTCAGTGAGAATAGAGATTTTGAGCAAGAATGTTGTCAATTGTCTTCTCCTTCAAATTCACTGTCAATGACCATTTTAAATGATATCATAGGCATGATAATGTCGTGCCTTAATAGATTCAATCTCTTATGTAAAATTAAAACATTTAAGTGTGGATAAAAGTGATTTTGTTTAATAAAAAAATTCAAAATGTGAACTTGTTTAAAATCAGACATAAATCTTTGGATAATTATCTCAGGTAAGTCCGTGAGTCCGTTTAATTAATAACACTAAAGTTTTATTTAGTAATTCCACTTTTTGCAATTCAAATTCATAGTTTCGTACTGCTGTGATATGTCTCCCCGGTTGTTTGAACTCTATGCTGTTAATTTTCCAAGATCAAGTTTTGGCATTGCCGCGCGCAAATTCTCACTTATGTTTATTTTTACATTTTGCTATGAATTTAGTAGTTTTGTTGATGTATTTATTTGTTCAGTTAGTTAGTTTATTTTTCTTTGATTATATGTTTAGCATTAGTTTATCTTGTTTTGGTCCTTCTTATAAGG
The DNA here is from genome assembly GCA_004143645.1 of Protaetia brevitarsis. NCBI lineage: Eukaryota > Metazoa > Arthropoda > Insecta > Coleoptera > Scarabaeidae > Protaetia > Protaetia brevitarsis. Next base: position 43,888 of record RXPK01003136.1, read on the forward strand.
CGTATTCTATGATTTTTGCGGCTGACGCAGCGCGCGCAGTTGTTTTGTACTTACACGGTGAGAGGCCTCTTAGAGCTCAGAGTCTGAATGATTGTCACGAATGTAAGTACATGTAAATTTTGAGCTCATTGCCTCCATTTTACGATTTTTCATTTGTTAAGATTTGTTTCGGATATTATTAATTTTGATCTTTATTCAGACGTCTCCGCTTATTAATTGGCGTTGTATTATTGTGCACAATTTATGTATAAGGCCCGTTAATAATTTTCGTTTTAGAAGCGATCGCGTTTAGAGTTTAAATTTTCCGTTTTTTTGTAGTCATTATTAATTTTATTTTATCACCTCGGGGAGGTGAAGTGAAAGCTGTGAGCTTTGATTTAAATTTCATTTTAATTTTGGTTGTTTCTCTACGGTTATTTGAATTAATTGTAGTTTGCTTTGAATTTTTGAAACCACGTGGATTTTTTGTGGTATAAGAAATTCCTTCTAGAACGAATTCACCATTTTGTTTGCTAAAGGATTTGCATTGTCCTTTTTAAATTGTAGAGTCGTATGCAGGTTTGTTTTTTGCCAGAATCTTATATTCATGGTTTTAATTTTCCTGTAATTTGTGTTAAATGTTTTTTTTTTTTTTTTACAATAAAAGTTAATGATTTTAAATATCATCTTAAATAGTTCTTTTATTTTTTTGAATCTGCCATTTTCAATTTTTGGGATTTTAAAGAAAGTCAATTTTGCAAACGCCCACTATTACTTTTTAAAAAAAGTTACTCTGAGATATAAGAATCTCTGGCGCCCTTTTAAATTCATTTTTGCTGAGCTAGCTAAATTAATTTTGTCATTTTTAATTTCTTTAAACTTGTATGTTGGACAATCAGTTCACAGCAGTACGTAAATACGTTTAAATTGAATTTCAAAATTCCCGCGTTTTCTGACCGTTCAAACGGAGTTATGTTAGGCTTATAGAGACGTGTGAAACAGAGTAGCCAACCTGGTAAATTGCTAGATATTGGTTCGTAACGTAAATACATAACAAATACTTATAAACCTATTTACACAAATTTCCCCAAGTAACTGCGAACGGTTTTGCCTACGATACAAACAATTTTCTAACCTCAATTCTTTCTGAACGAATAAAAATGAAATTTCTTATAAGTATAATTAAATTTGGATTGGAATTGAAATAATACGTGTATTTTTTAGGTAGATTTGACGAGGAATACCTTGTACAAAGCCGGATTCTGCAGACATCGGAGTGGTCAGGACTGTTCAGGTGTCGAATGAGGGCCCTGGTACATCATCAGTACTTCAGATCACGGAGTCTGGCTCAATCAAGACAGGAACATAACAGGAGCCTCGGGAAAATTGTCGTTGAAGAAAAATTACCCAAAAGGTTGCAGATAATTTGGATAATATTTATGTGAAAAACTTTGTTTAACAATTAACAATTATTTTTAGGTTGTAATTTGGGATAAAATTGGATTTTTACGAAATAGCCGTTAAATTTTACGAGAACAAATTGCGATAGGTCTGCCTCTAACAGAGTTCGGTTAGTGAATCGTTCGAATTGAAAATGTTTTAACTGACTTGAAAGCGATTGTCTTCGTCAAGGAGTCCAACTGTCTGTGAAAATCAGTTAATATAACCGAAATAAGGGGAACATCATTGTTTTATATATAGAATGCCCATGTGATCGCAAGAACTTATCAGATGTTTAAACGAAGTGAAAATAAATAAAATTAGCAAATCTGGAATCACCTTACACTTGTAATATAATTAAAGGTATGAGTCAGCTAGAACATGAAAAAATACATTACTTTGAAAATTTTTAAACACTTATTACTATATAAAATTAACAATCTTAAAATTCATTATCAGCACCTAGAAGGTAGGCAACCATTTATACACATAGAATTGTTACAGAACCCAATATCCAGCGATTTCCCCATGTCTTTCTGTTGACATATCAAAACAATTGGACTGCCAATGCATATATACAACGTTATTAGGCTAAATTTAACCGACATAAATACACATAAAAATAATAAGAATGTTCACTTGAGTTGAACTTTGGATCCAATTTGATCTGTCATAGCTATTTGTAAAATTATACTATTCAAATTCTAATATTCATTTTCGATGTGTAGGTGTATCACTGCTGATCATCTTGCTTCCTGGAGGGAAAATTCTAATGGAAAATGCCTTGAAGGACTTGCCAAATGCAGAGATTTCCTACATCACCTGGACATCGTCTAGCTGTCTGCTGTTACATATTATATCCTTTTTCTATTATATCTAATTTTTTTAAAAATATAACTAAGGTAAATGAACATTCCCTTTTTAAAAATATAGTAGAATATTTTCGCCATAAAATACATAAATTGGTACCCTACGGGTGCATACAGAATGTCTGGTCTCAATGCTGGACCAAGTGAATTCTGGATTTGGCCTGTCATAGTATATAGGAACAGATTGTAATATGAACACTATTTCAGATAGTAATTTACAAACCTTAATATTAATAGAAGACAGAAGGGTAAATTGAAATTATGACCTAATGAAAGAAAGTTTTTTATATTTTCATGAATGTCCACATTTATATAGACCTAATTTTTCATTAATTATCATGCCTGTTTCATATTACCAAATTTTTACGTTTGTCATTCATCTGATTTTGTCTTTTTACATTTATATCAGCTTTGAATTTTCAAAACAACCATATGTACTTTTTTATTATGTTACTTCTTTTTGTTACGATAAGAATATTACGCTATACGTTCAGCCTGTTATTATTTCTCTACCAGTACTGATGCATACTTTTCAATTTGATGTACTATATTTAATGTAATTTCATTTTTATGTAAGTCTAATTTTTATATTTTTGTGTGCTTGTACATCTTATTGTTCTTTGTAGTGCCCTGAAGAAGCTGAGAAAATTCAACGAAAACTTGGTAATAAATTAAGAAATTGAATTATGGGTATTTGATCTCTAACCCCCACCTTTTTTTGGAGGAATTTGGCGTTAAATTTTATTAGTTTAAAGTTACGTTGCACTCGATACTTCTTCTACTTATTAATCAAATTATTTAATATCAATATATTTTAAACATCTTAGTGTCATGTATATTCATTACTTTTTAATCATAAATGTGCCCTCTCAACTGCCAGATGGCATGCAGAGTGAGAGTTTCCAATGAAACAGGCTAGACGACACGTGGGAATTAAAAAAATTACGAATGGCTAGTTAACCCTTCTTATACTTCAGTACGGGAGGAGATGCCTAGAGAATATTGTTAAAATGTCCTCTTCTCCAATATGCATGTTTCCTTGGTTTAGTTTCAATTATTTCGTGCGCATGAGACTCTTGTACATCAATTATGGTCAATTTTATACGATAAGGAAAACATTTAAGTGCAAACAACTGTGATTCTATTTAATAAAAAAAAAGAAAAAATCGGAATGTGAAACCGTGTAAAAACAACATAAATAAGGATATTATAAATCTCAGGTAAGTTAAATGAGTTCGCTTATTAAATAACAATTACGTTTTTGTGAGTAATTTCACTTTTTGCAATATAACTTAACACAGAAAACATAAATATGTACTGCTGTGGTTAGACAACCCATTTATCGCTGTGTGTATTTCAAGTTGCATATTTTTGGTTAGTTATTGGTTGTTTTCCTTGCTTAAACAGCTGTTGTACAATTTACCGAGAATTTTTCACATTTTATATTTTGGTTTGTATAAATTTAGTTAAAGAGTTTATTGTATCATTTTCATTTTTTTAGTGTTAAGTTTTTTTTAATGAATCCAGACATTCGAATGTCTATTGGTCACTTGTGCTGATTTAATGCGTTTTCTATTGAATGCTGTTGAATTGTTGTACGTCTGCGTTGTACGATTTTGAGAGAGGGTTTTTTGTAAGAAAAACAGTTGTAGAATTTTGTTAAGGAGTTCCTTGTTCGACTATTGACGTAAGTAGACGTACTTCCTTAATCATTGTTGCCATTTTGTAATTCATTTTGATATAGAAAATTTAACATTTATCCTGTAATTTATTTAGTCAATCAAGGAATCCATATCGTAATAATTGTTAATGCATTGACGTGTACACGTAGTAGATATAAGATTAATTATTTTTTGTTTAGGAAGAGTTATTTTAGTTTTTTTTTCTCTCATTATATTTGAAGGAGTTAATTTTCTGTTATTCAATTTTGCTGTTTCAGTTTTGATTATCAATCACCTCGTTTGGGTGAGTAGTAGCATTGTTCTTGCGTTCAGTTTTTCTTTTTTGTAAATTTCTTACATTAATCTACGCTCAGTTTATTTTAATTTGTGAAACCACCTGGATAGAAATTCAAAGGTTGTGTATATTGGATAATCTTCCTAAACAAACACAACTTTTGCTTTGCATAGGAAATAGCATTGTCCTATTTTAATTTAGAGTCAAGTGCAGTTTTTATTTTAGGCCAGAGCCTTCAGTTCAAGGTTTTTTCTGCACAATCTGTAATTTAACCCGTTGTAAAAAAAAATTGATTGTTAATTAGCGTCATTGGGTTAAATATTCTGTTCTTTTATTTTTATTCAAACCTTTTCAATTTTTCGGGTAATTAAGAAAATCTGATTTCATTCACTCACAATTTATTTTTCGTAGTTAGATTCAAGTTTTAATTCGCGAGGGTAACTCTGAGGTTAATAGTTCTTCTGCGTTCATTAAAAAAAAAATATCCGTTGAGCTAGCTAATTTTATTTTTCTTTTCATTGTAAAATTCGTTTTGCATTTTCATTTAATTCAATCAGTACACAGCATACGTTTAAAATTACATTTCAAAATTCCCGCGCCTTTTCCGGGACTTTCATCTGAGTAATTCTATACTTAAAAGACGGGCAAATCAGAATGTGTAACATTGAATCGTAAAATTACTGGATTCTCGATTCGTGCCGTGAATACATATTAGCTATTAACATTAAGAACTACCGACTTATAAAAATTTTGTCCCAGTGCGGATCGACCTCAAACTGACAAAAATAGTTATCATCAAGATATTAATACGAAAATTGGTATTTTTGGTAAATTTTGAGGCAAAACAAACACTATCCTAAAATATAAACTGGATTCTTCAACCGAAAATGGTCCTTAACCTATACATATTTATCTAATCATATTAAAACATCTCGTAAAAAGCGATGTTTTCTGCTTTATATGATATCAAATCGTAATGATATGTATGTATGTTACTAATACAAAAGACAGTGTATATACAAAACTCCGAACTAGTTAGGAAACTGGACTGAAGTACACTAAAACTACTTTAGCAGTAAGTTTTTGTTCTTCCGACATCCAACGTTCTCGAATGTAATTTTGGAGGGTTTTACTAAGCTCCTCTTTGTTCTTGCTCCCTTTGGGAATAATATGTACCAACTTTCGCCTGGTAATCGTTGTACTTTCAATATTGAAGACAGGTATAGTTCTGTAGCAAAATAACTCAAAAAATCGTAAAAAATGGCTCGTGCGGTTCATGGTAATCGAAAGTAGACCCTTTAGACTTTATTTTATGTAAAAAAAGATTGCAAACAACCGTGGACTTTTTTTCGTAGGCCAATGTAAAATAAAATTCGGAGAAAAAAAATTGACGTATTCTTTTAAATGTTTATTATATTTACCTGTATGTCACAAATTATTTAGAAACATGGTATATTGGCACTAAACACACAAACGATCACTATACTTCTACTAATATAAGAAGTTCGGAACTTATCACCACTGTATCTATCATAAAACTGTGAAGTAGGTGTCTGGAAATTTTATCGTTAGGTTCTCTCATATTCCCTTTGAGAATCTAACATCGGCGGAAGCAAAAGAAAAAGTGAATTTTTTCATTTTTGTCGCAGTTTAGAATCAATCGGCTGCATTGTGCAGTGATCGCAAACTGTTCGGTGGTTACACAAAATTCCTAACCTCAAAACTTGCCGAACGCATCAAAATGAAGTTTCTTACAAGTATACTAAGATTTAGATTAGGATTAAAATAATACGTTTCTTTTTAGGTTGTTTTGGACGAGGAATACCTTTGGCGGGACCAAATCAGCGGCAAGTATGATTAAGTCAGACATCGTCTCTCCGCGGCACTTCTAATCACGGAAAATGGCTCAGAACAGGAATATATCTCGGGGAAATCGTTGTTGGAGAAAATTACCTAAAGGTCATAGGTAAATTTGGATACAATTAATGAAGAAGTTTGTTTAACAATTAATCATCATTTTTAGGATGGAAATTTGGAATAAACAGGATTTTCTAAAACTTTTACAAAATTAATCGAAACGCGCACGTCTCTTACGGAGGTTGGCTACTGAATCCTTTTGAAATGGAATACTCTAACAGACTTCGATAGCGATTGTCTTTCGACAGGGGGCAAACTGCCTCAGAAAGTTCGTTACTTTCACCAAAGTGAGGGGAATATAATATATTTAATACATGAGAATGCCCATGTGACCAAATGGAATAATGGAATGTTTATACAAAATTAAAATAAATAATTATTGCAAAATTCTGGAATCACCTTACATTCAAGATAAAGGTAGGTGTCTCTTCCAATTATTTCTCCCACACCGTTTTGGTATCCCGGATCAGTAATATAACGCAAAAGCACTTCCATTTTCTGGATGGTGACAATGCTCCCTCCACCTGGCGTCTCATTATTCTTCTCACCAAAGAAATGGTTGGCTCTAGCCAATGTACGTTTGTTTCGTTGAAACGAAAAAGGTGTCTAAAATCATCGGTGACGTTTCTATGCGTCTTTTGTAACGTTTTACGGCTCTTAGATTATTTAGAAACGCCACAATTACCACACATGTGTCACTTGCCCGAACGCGAAGTCTGCATTGAAGGCACCTTCAGAAAAATCAAGCTTTTGCTATAGGTCCCTAGCAAAAGCATGACTTTATTTATATAATCTGAAGTATTTGCTTATGGGTGCAATAAATGCTCTTGATTCGGTTATAAAACAACTGTTCCAAACTTATATTTCATGATTTGAAGTAAAAGCATTTGCTGCGTTTTATCCATTATATTATAAAAGTTCTTTGATAAAAGGTATTTGGCAAAAAGCTTTTATAGTGTAATGGGTTAACTTTTACGAAAGATGGACATAAAAGTTTTATAAAGTTCTTGTCTTCTGTGAATTTTCAATGTAACATATCGGTCACAATATTCGATCTTGTTCAAAGTAAAAGGAAATGTAGTAAAACTTGATAACGTAATTGTAATTTGTATTTTTTAAAAAAAGGTATGAGCTCAAGCCTTTAGTTTGAGACATTGAGTACTTCCGCTTTTCAGTAATGGAAGTAGGGTATCAATCATTTTATTGTTTCACATACGAAGCACTTTTTTTCTATTAGTATTAAACACTCATCTAAAATTTCATTCAAACGAACTGTTGTTTAACATTTGAGTGGCATCATCAAAGCTGTTAATGAAAACCACCTTTTCAAGTACAAATTACTTAGGCTCCCACATTACTTTAGGGATTTTATGTATGTATACCTTTAAGCCATTTTACTACACGCTTCAAAGCGGCGGTTAGTAGCTTTAAATGAAAAGGACATTCAAATTGTAATCATGCATCGCAAGGGTAATGTATATTTAAACTAAATTGTCACGTTTAAAGGTCTTTATATGAAGTCTTTATATTAAGAGGCACCATTCAGTGAGCCCCCTACATTATAACAAATCTTTTTAAGATCTTTTTTTGATTTGATGCAGTGTTTTAGAAATTTTCCGTTGTCTCAAGACAAAAAACTCACGCTGTATAGAAATTATGTCTTCTACATAAAATAAAAACATCGTCTTTCGTTTAATTGATCATTGGTAACCTAGATTCAACTAAACACTTTTATGTTGCTCGAATATTCCCTACATATTGATTTGCAAATAGGTTTTTTATATGACAACTATATTATTGCGGTAATACATTATTTCATTGAGAAAACATTTGATAATTAGCTTAGCCTGATCACCTCCTTTCCATAAGTACAACTGAAATGATACATTATTACGTTGCAATTACTCATGATTAGAGACCGGATTATATGCAAAGTGCATATATTTGATTTTTTGCATATCTTTAATTATAGTCTATATGTAGACGTATTACACTAATTGAAGTTAATTAGCGCTAATTAGTGATTGCATATTTTGCACATTTAGGCAGTTCTATGCATATTTTTACAAAAGTTGCATATTTAAGCTTTTTCTTATCCTTTCTATTACTAAAAATTCCTAGTAATTCCTAATGTAGATCGACAACCGACAATTACCAGAACGATAAATCTTTTACATTGGTTTCTCTAATACTTTTTTCCAAGAACTGCACGTGTTTAATTTCGCCTTGCAGAAGGGATGTGGTAAATACGTTTTATTATTATTAATTCCCAAATAAACTATTCATTCATTGAATATCTTTGAGCGAAACAGCATGTAATTGTGTTACGTTTTTAAATACTGTTCGTACATACAATGAGTATAGCGAACAAAATTTCTTTATGGATTAAGCCAAATCCTGAACTGGTAAACGGTGGCGACAAAATATTTTGTCGAGCCTGCAGTAAACTGGTAAGTTTAATTTTACTAAAAGCTTTACAATTGTTTTTAAATTCTTTAACTTTTGATATAAAATGACAATTGTTGTTGTAGGTGTCTTCTGAGAGAAAATACCTGATTGATCAACACGCTAAAACTCCATCACATATTGGAAAATGTGAGAAACTAAAGCGATCCGCATGTGTGCAGCAATCTATACGCCAATGTGTAGCTTTGTAGCTGTCAACTTCACGAAACTCAGAACAAGAAGAATATAATACGGATCTGTGTAACGCATTAGTTTCGTCTAACATACCATTAGTAAGATTAAACAATGTTAATTTGAAATCTGCAAAAATATTGCAAACATAATATACCTGACGAAAGTACCTTAGGAAAAAATTATGTCACATCTTGTTACCAGCAAACAATAGTAGAAATTCAACAATTGGTAGGGAATAATTTTATTTATATCATGGTAGATGAAAGTACGGATAAGTGTGGCCGTTATATTGCCCATTTGTTAATAGGAATTCTTCATGAAGATATTGTAGGTAAATCATATTTAATTTATTGCAAAGAACTTCAAAAAACAAATAATGTGACAATTGCCCAATTCGTTCAAGAAGGTTTATCAAATTTCTTTTCACCTGGAAGTATACCTTGTGAAAAAATTTTACTAATATTGTCCGACGCTGCACCATACATGATAAAAGCCGGGCAAAATTTAAAAAAAATTTATAGTAACATTATTCATACCACTTGTTTAGCTCATGGGTTCAATCGTGTAGCCGAGGACATTAAGAATCATCCCTTTGATTAATGATTTATTAGCAATGTCAAAAAGTATTTTTTAAAGCACCTTTACGAATTCAATTTATAAGAGCGACTTTCCGTGTTAAGTTGCCTCCTGAACCGATTATTACGAGATGGGGTACATGGTTAGAGGCTGCAATTTTTTTCGCCGATAACTTTGAAGGAATAAAAAATTTAATTCTTGAAATCACTGCTAACTGCATTGCTCTAGAAAACTGTAAAAAGATAGTAACATCAACAGAATTGTTACAAAACCTTTTGTATATTAAGTCAAATTATAGCTTTGTTTCAAGTTCATTCGTAAACTAGAAACGCAAGGATGTCGCTCTCGGAATCAGTCGAAATAGTAGACGAATTTGATATGCTATGTAAGAAGGTTAAGGGTACAATATGGAATTCTATATACGATAAATTTAAAAAAGTGATAAAATAAAAATGCGGGTATTTGAAATTGAAGAAAGTTAAGAAATTTTGGAAGGTGACACAGTAAACGATTTCGACTTTAATTTAGTTTAGAAGGTATTGCAAAGTTATAAAAATGCACCAATTACATCTGTGGATGTTAAAGAGCTTTCTGTTTCGAAACATATGATTCTGATAGAAGACAAAACTTTCTTTACACAATTTTGAAAAACATTTAATTATAAATTGTTTTAGAAATATGTTGTGGACAAATTTTGTGCAATAAAGTGATTGTTTAAATTTCTGCTCTTATTTATTTTATGTAAAAATTTTGCATATTGTCGCAATTTTTTTGCGTATATGCCCCAAGTTTATGCATATTTTCTCAAAAATCGATGCCTATATATGCGCATATAAGTTTTTCTTTGCATATAATCCGGTCTCTACTCATGATTGTTTTTAAAACGCAACGTTGAATAAAAAGACCAATCCTTTCAGTTCTAAAAGAGAATCTATTAAAACTGTGTATAACCTCATTAAATTAGACAATTGTTATTTTCGTACAGTTTACTGCAAACATGATAGGTGCTTACGTCATAAGCAACTATGACGTAACTACAAACATTCATGATTTTCACTATAGAAATATATTTATTTAATAAAGGAAAAATAGCCTTTATAACAAATTAAATTCATTCAACATGAAATTCATATTACCTTTAGAAACATAAAGTCAACCTAATGAAAGTATCAGCGAACGTGTTTGAATTTCACCTTTACTTTGTTACGAGTTTCTAGACATTCAAAGTTCAAAAGACGTAAGCTACATATGTATGTAAATCCTTTGAGTATTAATCCATATTCATCTAGGCACATACATAAATAAAAATATGCCTCGGCAAACTTTTCAAACTGCCGCATAATAGTTTGTTTGCCCGAAGGGCATTACGGTGACCGGGGGAGCCGTTATTTATTCAATACGATAGAATCAGCGCTTTTCTTTCGACGCTCGGGCTCCGCACTATCGTACAACATAAAATATATTATGACATAAAAATCGATTTATCTCATGCGATCACATTAGGCGCGCAATAGAAGGCACGTGCTGCGCTCTGGGACCACATCCGAGACGCATAAAAAGCGAGCTTTGAATCTGCAGAAACCCGTTTAGATCTTGCGTTCGCAGCCGTTTTCTTTTTGGCCGCCCATGGGACTTTCGGGCGAGTCCTATTGTATTGAGTGGATGCCAAGAAAGATGCGGCAATAAAATAAAAATATTCGGTGGGATATGGCACAGATATGTATAGGAAGATATTTTATTTTATCCATTTGTAAGTGAATAATGTTATTCAAATGAGGTTGTAAATCATAAATATATTTAATTTTTTATTTGAGTACTGGTAAAACACAAGTGAAATGGGACTATGGTAAGTAAAAACAATTTCTTTTTTTTTTTTAATTAAAGTGATGATGGACTTATAACAGTATGCTTTTTATGTAAAAGGAATTGCATTAAAACAAAAGTATTTTTATTTTCTACACTGAGAGAAATGAAATGGTTATTTCAACATTTTTCGTAGTGTCACGAATTTGAGCATTGATTTAACCATGTTGCATTTAAGTGAATCATATGCTCCTATTTGAAACAAACATATTTATATTGTTGCACACTTTAGAGTTAATTTAAGAAGATTATAGTGTTCAGGCGTAACCAATATTTTATCTTGTTGGTTTAATCCCACAAATTGTCGATTTGGCATTTGAAAAAGGTGTTCTTTAAACATTTACTGTCGGTGTTAACTCAATGAAATGTAATATTTAATACTATTACATATAGGTGATCGCACATGCGTATAGTTAGTCAGTATCCAACCTCCGTAGCAATAAGACCTATGTTTGTAAGTTTCTGTAACATTAATATTGAATAATAAAGATAATCAAAACCCATCGCGGAGTATATATATAACATGGCGCAGTCAGAATAAAAAAACAAACAAAATACAAAAAAAATCAGTGAAAGGAAGAAAAAGTGCAACAAATTTAAAAAAAAAAAGTGTCAGAAAGGAACAAATCAAAATGGAGAATATATCTCAACCCGAGAAGATGAAGATGGAAGGCGACCTAGCAAAAAATTGGAGGCAATTCAAAGAAGATTGGGAATTATATTCTACCGCGAGTGGTTGCAGTGGGAAAACAGCCGAAATACAAGCAGCGACGCTGTTACACTGTATAGGAAAGGAAGTTCGGGAAATTTTAAATAATATTGAAATTACGCTGGAAAACACATCGTTCGACAGCCGGATGCAGAACAAAGACAGAAGACACGTTTCACCCTAGGGCCGCACAAGGATGGAAGATCATTGGAAAGAGGTGTCCGGCAAATTCAAATAAGATCGTTTGTAACGAATTCGAACAATTCTAGAACAGGTCGGTGTACACGCTGTAATTTTACGCATGCGCAAAACAGTTGTCCAGCTTATGGTAAAATATGTGATAAATGTAATCGTAAAAATCATGTTGCCTCTAATTGTTTAAGTAAATCGATTAATATGATAAAAACCAATTCCGTTGAAAATAATGATTATTTGGTGGGTAGTATTACGAAATCGGTAAATATTCTGATAACGAATTTTGGTTAAATGTTGTTATTAATGATTTATTATGAAACGTTAAATTGTACTTTCCTTTCAAATGTATAAATAAAACCTTTATAATTTTTAGTTATGTTATTAAGCTAATATAAGTTTAGTATATAATGCCGTAAATGTTTTTCTTTTATTACCTACTATAGTCTTCCTAATTAAGCAATATATAGCTGTGCGTTGGTATCAATGAACTAATTGTTGAATGGGCTGGCGGTTTTTTAATTTCATCGATAGAACCATCGATTACAGTATATCTCTATTTAATACATTAATGATACAGTAATCGATGGATCCATCGATGAAATTAAAAACTCGCCCGATCAGTGTGATTTTAAGCAAAATCGAAAATGGTTCCACTAACAAGAAAATCTTTTTCGTATAACCATCTAAAGGTGTTGAATTACATGCAAATAGTCATTCGATGAATACTGCAGGTAGGTTGAATGAAACAATATAAGTTTTGAATCAACATTTTATAGAAATGTATAACAAAATGTATTAATCATTGAAATAACACTGTAGCAGTGCTAAACCAATATTATAAAATTATAGTGACAATTATTACTTCGTGTGTCTACAACAAGTAACTGTGTTGGGATAATGTTATTGTATTATTCAATTAGCTGGTAAAAATTGTTAATGGAAAATTAAGTACATGTTCAAAGAATCACGCTTAGTCTGTTTCTTATAACATTTATTATTATTCAGTTAACTAACGCAATTTAACATTTTTTTACGTATTGCATTAACACTAAAATATCATTGCTCATATTGAAAAAGAAAAAAATGTTCAATACACCATTTTATTAGTAAGTACAACACTTTCTTTTCTCTCGGTGTATATATAGTCAACATGATTTGATGTTACCTTCGAAAGGAATATAATTTTAAACCTACGCATTTTCCGAAGAAATATTAATACGTTTTTTGCACAAGCGGTTTATTCTTGTAAGTGAAATTTATCTATTTATAGTTGATTCAAGTTGTCTTTATTTTGATCTTGAAAATTATGCAGATTGACAGAAAACCCTAAGCCAGGAGCGGCCCCTTCTAAAGAGCCATGGGTCCATGGCCTCACCACTGCAAATTAAACATTCAATTAATCATTCAGGAGCTTTTATTTTCTGTAAAAATATCGATAAATATACTGCTATGGTTAGACTACTAGCGTTACCGCTGAGTGTATTTTAAGTTGCATAGTTTTGTTGTTATGTTTACTCCGTTCAGCCGTTATTCAATGTACCGAGAATTTTCATATTTTTAATTTTTGTTTTGCTTAAATTTTAGTTAAAGAGTTTATTGTATGATTTAATTATTTAAGTGTTAAGTTTTTTTTTAAATTAATTCCATTCATTTATTTGCCTATTGTTTGAATGTAGGTTTAATGCGTTTTCTATTAGATTTGGTCGTTGAGTTGTTTACGACTGCGTTATTCGATTTTGAGAGAGGGATTTTTGTAAGAAAAACAATTGTAGAGTTTTGTCAGGGAGTTCTTTGTTCGACTATTAACGTGAGTAGACGTGTTTTTAAATTTTGGTTGCCATTTTGTAATTCTTTTGATTTCGTAATTTAGTTGTATTTGTCTTTTATTTAGTCCATCAAGGAATTCATATTATAATAATTGTTAATATATTGAAGTGTGCACATTATAGATATAAGATCATTTATTATTTTTGTTCGGGAAGATATTTTTTTAGTTTTGATTCTCTCATTATAGTTTAAAGAGTTTATTTTCGGTTTTTCAATTTTTTCTGATTCATTTTTATTTTTCAATCACCTTGTTTTTGGTGAGTAGAAGCATTGTTCTTGCATTTAGTTTATTTTTTGTAATTTTCTAGTAATTGTCCACGCTTAATTTATTTTAATTTGAAACCACGCGGATTGAATTTGAAATTTTTGCTTTGCATAGGAAATAGCATTGTCCTATTTTAATTTAGAATCAAGTGCAGTTTTTATTTTAGGCCAGAACCTTCAGTTCACGGTTTTTTTCTGCACAATCTGTAATTAAACTCATTTTGAAAAATAAATTTGATTGTTAATTAACGTCGTTAGGTTAAAAATTCTGTTCTTTTATTTTTATTTTTAAACCTTTACAATTTTTTAATTGAGAAAGTCAGTTTTCATTCACTCACAATTTACTTGTCGTGGTTAGATTCAAGTTTTAATTCGCGAGCGTAACTCTGGGGTTAATAGTTCTTTGCGTCCATTTAAATTTTGTCCGTTGAGCTAGCAGATTTATTGCATTTCGTATTCCATATCACATTGTAAGGAAATAAGCCCTTTATTGTTTGTTGAAAATGTTTGCGTCAGCCAGAGGCTCAGATTTACTACGTATTCCACCTCATAAAACGTCCTTATATAAACACAAGCTTTTAACAAATAAACTCCTGATTTGAGGGCTATTGAGATCTTTGGATTGTTGAGAAGATGTTTGGCGAAGGGCCAAAGTTTTCTTCTTATCTCACTAAGAAAAGAAAATCCAATCTTAAAACCATAAAAATGGATGGGCAAAATATAGATTGGAGAACGAAGGTTAAATATCTAGGGCTGACCCTAGACAATAAACTTCTATGGAAGCAACATGAATTTGAAGTAACCAACAAGGCCAAAAAATCCCTGACGGTGTGCAGAAACCTTGCAGAGAAAAATTGGAGATGTAACTCATAATATTGCTTTGAGTGTATACAGCGACAGTGAGGCCAGTCATCACTTACGCATCAGTAGCTTGGAGCAAAAGAACTAATCTGGCCATCGCGAGAATTAACCTCTCGAAAGTGCAAAGATTAGCATGCGTATGCATAACTGGGGGTATGAGAACCTTGTCCAACGGCAGCTATCGTGGTAGTATTAGATCTTACCCCTCTTTATATTGTGGTAGATAGCGTGAAAAAAAAGAGTACACTCAGAATGGTCGAGGAAGGAATGATTAGGTATAGGCCCCAATCTCCTGACGGCAATCGAACCTGGGACATGCCCCGGAATGACATGTCAAAAAAAATCAGCTTTGTGAAGAAATTAAAAGGGATACCTGGGAAAGTTAAACGAGCTAGGGAAAAGGAATAAAGTAACTCTCCTGTGGGTTTCGGGCCACACAGGAGTGGAAGGAAACGAGATACCGGATAATATCGCAAAAAAGGGGCTGGAATATCTTTTGTAGGGCCTGAACCCTTTCGCGGGATAAGCAGCATTACAATACTGAAGAAACTGAAAAGAGAAATGGAGCAGAGAAAATCTAATTATTGGGAGAATCTTCAGGGAATGAGGCAAAGTAAAATTCTTCTGGGAACCTATAACCAGAAGAGGTTTACAGAATGCATCAACCTGAGTACGAACAATGTTCGCATATTGACAGGAATACTTTCAGGCCATTGTAGACTGAAAGGACACCTGAGTAAGCTTGGATTGGAAAAGGAATCTGAATGTAGATTTTGTGGGGAACAGGATAAAACACCCATCCACCTCCTCTCAAATTGCATAGCACTGTGCAACTCGAGGACGTTGCACCTGGGAGCACGTAAAATCGAAGAGGGAGATTTACCTAAGCTGGAACCTTCTGATATCCTACACTTTCCGAAGGACTTAAGATTGTAAGGCCAGCTGTAAAACAGCAAAAATAGGAGACACAATTGTCGGGGAATAACGGCGACAAGGTAGCGGCCAGCGCTACCGAAGGGAATCCCCCGCTTGGGCCAACGAGCGAGGCGGTCGGTCGCGGAGATGATAGGCAGTAACGTACATTCTGTATACGTGATGGATGCCTGACTATATGTTTTAATATTGAGTTCCATTTTTTATATACTACACTAGTTGAGTAATAAATACTCCTTAAACGTTTACGCCTCTATATATAATTAGTTTTTCTGACAAATCAGAAGTGGGACAAACACACGTGTCTAACAATTTGTGCTATAAGTATCTCTCGTTAAGTGTGCTTTGGTGGTAAAATGGGAAAATCGAAGAGAAGACGTCGTGAACCATCTAAATCTTCAGCTACGTCTTCCACTTCGAGTTCGAGCGAAGGCGAAGGCACAAAGGCACTTCGGCAGGTTAAAGAACTGAAGAAACAGTTGAAGAAGTTGCATGCTCAGAAGTCGCAGGTACCGTCATTCCTAGAGTAGGCACTACTCCCGGAGTTCGACCCGGCGGATGGGGCTACGAATTCCACGGATTGGTTACGAAAGGTGAAAGACGTTACCGTATCTCGAGGATGGGCCGACAACGTGGTTGTGCGGATGGCAATTGGCAAGTTGCGGGGAAACGCCAGGAGATTGTATGATACTCTAACTTTAGCAAATATTCCGTCGTGGTCGGAGTTCGAAGCGCTACTCGCTAATAATCTCCCAACTCCGGTACGGTTTGGGAAACTGTTGAAGGAAGCAGCGATTTATACGCCGAAACCCGAGCAAAATTTGGGTGATTATTGCTTCGAAAAAGTTGCATTGTTAAACCAACTTATTTTAAATATCAAAGACGAATATTTAATTGATAGTGTTATCGAAGGTATCCCTGATGAAAATATTAAATTATCAACGAGAGCCGCAAATTGCACGACAATCGGTAATTTGGCAAACTTTTTAAGTCAGTTAAATTTAAGAGCGACTGTACCGATCGCGTTATCGTCTACGCAAATTATTAAAGCTGACGGAGCGGACGGTCCCGGTCATTGGAAAAATAAACAGGCTAATAACAAAGAGCGATTTAGTTCAAATTATAAGCAGCCGAAGATCAACACGAATCTCCTTTTAGAAAGAGGTCGAGTGAAAAGATTGTTTGTTATAATTGTCGGGGACCACACGTTGTCAAAGACTGCGACAAACCGATTATTAAATGCACAATATGCCGAAAGTTTGGACATCAACAAGACGGATGTCAAAAGTTACGTAGGTAAAAAGAAAGTAAACGCGATTGTTTCTTCGAATATCGACTTGTATAAAAAGATTGTTATTATCAACGGATCGCGAATTACTTGTCTTATCAATACCGGGAGCAGTTCTACTTTAATAAAGCAATCTGTAGCTCTTAAATTACACGTCCAATAAACAAAAACCTGCATGGTTTTGCGTTGAAATGTTTCATTGGCAATAATGTATTGAGCGATTTGTTTGTGGAAACTGAGCTCCGAGTAGATGACGTCATATCGGTAGTGAACATTATTATTATATTTATATATTTATGATACGATTTGATTGTTGGCCGCCCAGTTGGAAGATTTACAAATTAGTGCGGTACGAGCGATTTTGTTGGAAAAGGTGAAAAACAGTTCAACAAAGCAGTACTTTCAAGGTTACCAGTTGAAGGACGGCCGTGTTTGTAGGAAATGTTCTAATGGGCGCTTGCTATGAGTGGTTCCGCGCTCTGCGGATGGCAAATTTGCAGACTATGCCACGGCGAGAGTGGACATTTTGGTTTTGAGAAGACAGTTCGAAAGATAAATGAAAATTATTGGTTTGCAGGCATGACGAAGTTCGTGCAGAATTACGTAAGGTGTTGTCTCAATTGTTTGTATTATAAGCAAGCTTTAGGCAAAAAACAAGGTATGCTACATCCTATTGAAAAGGTTCCAACTCCTTTTCACCCCCGTACACGTGGACCATCTGGGGCCGTTTGTAACCAGCGGCAAAGGTAATAAGCATTTGTTAGTAGTTGTTGATGGGTTTACCAAGTTCACCCTGGTTGAACCTGTGTGGCTGGATACATGCCACGAACCATGGCGGAGTCTATAGCTCTGAGCGAAGTGCAAGAGAAGTTGGAACAGTTAGACCTGTGTGATTTACGAGCACGAGTCTCAAATCGTATTACTACAGATCAGAGTTCTCAGAAAGGTCGTTTCGATCGCCAAAGGGCTGTCGCCAAACAATACGCTGAGCATGATCTGGTTATGGTACTAAAGACGGACTCGCCAGCAACTGGTAGCAGTAGGAAACTGTTGGCAAAGTTTAAGTGGCCGTTTCGAATTGAAAGTGTACTCTGTAATGACCGATATCTTGTGAAGGATCTGAAAGACGGAAAGAAAGCTTTCTCGACGGTTGTTGCAGTGGACAAACTAAAACCGTGGATTATCCTTAAAGATGCAGGTGCGGGAATGGTATGAGTCGAAAGGCGAAATAGGCATGGCTAAATGGTATGCTCAATCGTATGAATTGAGATGGCCATGGCAAGATGCCAAGCTCGCATAAGTAAGAATCTTGTTGGAGATAGGCATGGCTAAATGGTATGCTCAATCGCATGAATTGAGATGGCCATGGCTATATGTCAAGCTCGCATAAGTAAGAATCTTGTTGGAGATAGGCATGGCTAAATGGTATGCTCAATCGTATGAATTGAGATGGCCATGGCTAGATGTCAAGCTCGCAAAAGTAAGAATCTTGTTGGAGATAGGCATGGCTAAATGGTATGCTCAATCGTATGAATTGAGATGGCCATGGCTAGATGTCAAGCTCGCATAAGTAAGAATCTTGTTGGAGATAGGCATGGCTAAATGGTATGCTCAATCGTATGAATTGAGATGGCCATGGCTAGATGTCAAGCTCGCATAAGTAAGAATCTTGTTGGAGATAGGCATGGCTAAATGGTATGCTCAATCGTATGAATTGAGATGGCCATGGCTAGATGTCAAGCTCGCAAAAGTAAGAATCTTGTTGGAGATAGGCATGGCTAAATGGTATGCTCAATCGTATGAATTGAGATGGCCATGGCTAGATGTCAAGCTCGCATAAGTAAGAATCTTGTTGGAGATAGGCATGGCTAAATGGTATGCTCAATCGTATGAATTGAGATGGCCATGGCTAGATGTCAAGCTCGCAAAAGTAAGAATCTTGTTGGAGATAGGCATGGCTAAATGGTATGCTCAATCGTATGAATTGAAATGGCCATGGCTAGATGTCAAGCTCGCATAAGTAAGAATCTTGTTGGAGATAGGCATGGCTAAATGGTATGCTCAATCGTACGAATTGAGATGGCCATGGCTAGATGTCAAGCTCGCATAAGTAAGAATCTTCTTGGAGATAGGCATGGCTAAATGGTAGGCTCAATCGTATGAATTGAGATGGCCATGGCTAGATGTCAAGCTCGCAAAAGAAAGAATCTTCTTGGAGATAGGCATGGCTAAATGGTAGGCTCAATCGTATGAATTGAGATGGCCATGGCTAGATGTCAAGCTCGCATAGGTAGGATTCTTGTCAGAGATAGGCATGGCTAAATGGCAGGTTCAGTCGTATGAATTGACATGGCCATGGCTAGATGTCAGGCTCACGCAGGCGGGATGTTTAATGTTCGGTCCATGAGATAGTCATGTTAAATGTCAAGCTCAGGAATATTGAGATGGGCATAACTAGGTGACAAGCTCATTGGACTGATACCAGTTTTGATTCTACACTAATTATGTTTAGTACGAATATTAGAGTCCGTATGTGTTTTAGGCCCGTCGCATAATTCCCAGTCCGAGGACGGACTCAGTCAGGAAGGCCGAATGTCGGGGAATAACGGCGACAAGGTAGCGGCCAGCGCTACCGAAGGGAATCCCCCGCTTGGGCCAACGAGCGAGGCGGTCGGTCGCGGAGATGATAGGCAGTAACGTACATACTGTATACGTGAATGGATGCCTGACTATATGTTTTAATATTGAGTTCCATTTTTTATATACTACACTAGTTGAGTAATAAATACTCCTTAAACGTTTACGCCTCTATATATAATTAGTTTTTCTGACACAATAGATATTTTAGATCGCCCTCCTCACATACAGACATACTCGTTCACTGAAATCTTGGACTCCTGGTGTAGGTAACGTTCTACTTGTACAATTTGTATTTGTATATATATTTGTGTCGCAACTTAATTGTGTGATGATTTGATAAACCTTATCTCAATGAGTGGTGATTATGGGGACATTTATATAATTATTCATTTTAGGACAACAATAACATAGAAAACAAAAGATTTAAAAGTATCGCAAGTGAAGGTAGTGTGAAGTACAGTATAATTATCAAAAAAATGTACCACATTTTACAAAACGGTAAAATTATTGCTGAATATTTTTTCTTATAAAAAAAAAGAAAAAACACAGTATCCATTATTTTGACGGCGCGATGCCATGCAAGTGTATAATTTGCAAAAGCATACATCAAGGGTATGATAGGACGCGTTGTCATATTGCAAATGACAGACTGTTCAATTTATGCATCCCGTACGTTCAATAAAATGACTACGCGGCGCGATACGCACACATTTGTTTCCGGCGAACGAGGCTAAATGTAATAAATCTGCGGTCTCTGACACCCCGTTAGTTACGTTGGAAACAGTTCGCTCGCCTCAGGGGTCACGTGGACCGCCATTACTGGTTTCGCCGCCAGCAAGATGCCGTGATTTCGCAATTTAATTAAGTACAAATCGCCGGACGTTTTAATGGAGTCCGACAACAATTAGAAATGCGTTTGTAATATAATGAAATTCGATTGGATATATAATTAAAACGAATTACCTATCGATATTATTGTTGTCGGTTCAAATTTACAGTTACTTTAATCGCGTCAAAACACGCTTCATATTTATGTTTTGTCGAACACGCGTCGAGTAGCCATTCTGCCGCTTTTAATTTATGACGTTTATTGTTGGTAGGTAATCAAAATGAATAGGCGTAAAGATGAATGAGACGTAACAAATAATAAATTATTATAGTAGCATCAGCAGAATGTGGAAAATTCGAGCTGGATAGCGGCCAAAAGCTCTAAGAAGTGTGCGCTTAGCTTGAAATATATTTCATAAATTTCAGATGTCGATATGAAACGAAGGAAAAAGAGTGCCAACATACAGCGATGAAATAAGAGCACGCCAACATGAACAATTGAGAAGAACAATGAAGAAATGAACGACGTTGGCTTAACATTATTTAACAAATAATAATACATAATATCTAGTATATTTGTCCAATAAAAAAATTAATTACAGGACAATTCAGCTAAAAGCAAGAATCAACATTGATGTAAAGTATATTAAATATACTCGGTGTGTTATACGTGATAAAAGAAAATTGTTGTGCGAAAATTAATTCGGTAAAAAACGACAATAAAAGATATAATTTATGTACATATTTAAACGTTTTGTTGATATCTTTTTGAAAAAAAAAACATCTGTAGTTGGTTGTTTAGATTGCATCTTTTTTTCTTCCATTATAACTTTATATGGAAACAGTAGTTCCTCTAACTTTCTAGCAAAGGTGCTGCCTCTTTCAAAATTTGGGTCCATATCAACCACTATCTTCGTCAAATTTTCCGCCGTTGCTAAACATTCTTTCAACCTCGTTACTGAGATTTTTTCCGCAGTTCCTCGGAAGCAATTTCATCGGTGTCATTTATTTCTTCTTGCGACACCTCTATTAAATCTTCAGTGGATAATTCTAGACTGTCGCTTGAAAGAAGGCTGTTGATATCATTTGTAACAATTTCCGAATATCCTGCTTATTGCGCCAACTCAACAATATGTTCAGTAACTGTATTAACGTTTTCGATAATATTTTCACTATCTTGAATAACTTCTGCCCAAATATTCATCCAGACTTTATTTAAATTGGTTTATGTGACTGTTCCCCAAGCAAAATTGATGTTGTTTATTGCGTCTTTTATAGTATATTCCTTCCAAAACGATACTATACTGTTTTCCGTGTCCGAAATTTTATTTACTAGTTGTTCCATTGTTTTTCGAAGGTAATATGCTTTGAAAGTAGCTATCACTCCTTGGTCCATCGGTTGTAGTAGTGAGGTCGTATTGGGAGGAAGAAATACTATCTTTATATGTGGACTAGATACGTTTAGATTGACATGTCCCGGTGCATTGTCTAATAATAGTATAGCTTTATTGTTCAAATTATTTTGCTTATTGTATCTTTCCACAAATGGCACGCAGTAATTGTCAAACCAGCCCGCAAAAATATTTTTTGTCATCCAAGCGTTCTTATTGTAGCTCCAAATAACTGGCAAACTGCTTTTTTCAATATTTCTTAAGATTCTTGGGTTATTGGAGCGATTAATTAACAGTGGTTTTAAATTTGCATCGCTATTAGCATTAGACCCAAGTAGTAATGTAATACGATCTTTGTTTATTTTCAATCCAGAAGTAGGGCTTTCGTGTTTTGTGATATAAGAACGCGATGTCATCTTTCTCCAATATAGCGCAGTTTCATCGCAATTAAATATTTGTTTTGAACTATAATCTTCTTCCTCGATGATCTTAAAAGTTTCTAAAAATGTGTTCGCGGCTTCTTTATCTGCACTAGCAGATTCTCCGTGTAAGTGAACATTCTTGAGGTCAAACCTTTCTTTGAAACCCTTAAACCAATCCCGACTCGACGAAAGCATATTGTTCGTCAATCTCAGTTAGTCCTAAAATATTTATTGTTGAATTTGATGCATTTAATACTTTTTCGTTGCTACTGCCCGAAGCTGTGTTACAGACCAAAAGTGTTAGCTATATTTCAATCAAATAGAACGACATTGGATTACACAAGCTATAGCTAAGATATATTTCTTGAAAATACAATAAACAGAGGATTAATAAAATAAATAATTTCTTTCTGAAATTAATTGCTTTAACAATTTTATAAATAATCTTAAATTGTTTTTGGTAATTTTTTAATACATAGAAAAATATTTTGTAGTAATACAATATTTAAGAATACTAAACAACAACAATAATAAATACATCAATAATAGTGTAATTAATCAATGTCAAAATCACATTGTTCAAAAACTCGGGCGGCTGATTGACATATTGTCTATTGCTAAAGTATTACATGCGGGCATAAATCAAACTAAGCAACTAATATCGTAGTAATAGGTGATGTAATTTTAAAATCCCATTGCCATATGTTTTCTTAAAAAAAGAATGATCTCTACATAACATCAAACAAGCTAAATACATACATGTGTATTTCTAAATGGTGCCGTCTACTCAAGAGGCCTTTTAGTTGTTATGTATTTTTTTTTGCATTAATATTTCCGTATTCGGTATTTCTAAGGAAACACCGCCACCGAAATTGCAATGTGTTTATTTAATGTATAAACCTTTTTTTCTATATATATTTATATTTCTGTTTGAATTTTTAGTCTTTACCTTTGATTGCAATAATACGCACAAAAAAGTGATTTATGGCTTTGATAAGTGCATATATCCTCTGAAAGCTGCATTTACACCCAAGAAATCTTAAAATTCACGATTGCTGGTGTCCCGATTTTTTCTGTGAGAAGTGTACAATCACCAGAACCGCTGATGCCTCGGTATAATTTTAAATCGTCGGCAAATTAGAGTTTGTGAGATGAAATGACGCCGGGAAGATCATTGATAAAAATCAAAAACAGCAAAGGACCCAAGTTGGAACCCTGCGAGGTGTAGCAAACTGCTTGTATTCTGGCTGTTAAGTAGTTACTAGATAGACCAACTAAAGGACTACTAAATCCCATGGCAGACAAAAGAAGAACATGTACAAATATGTACTACATACTTCCTAATTCCTATATTTTACTACAATTTTCTGCAACCCATTTCGGTTTAACAAAACTTCACCCAAGATGTGACACACATATGTATATTGGTTTTTTTTTTTAAATAAAAACTGAGAGAAAGAATAACATAAAAATGATATTAAATGGTGTTCTGTCAAGAATACAATTTATGCATATTTCAAAATTTAAAACAGCAACTAAGTTATTGAAGTTCTACTAGTTTATCGTTAATATAAAAGAATCGATAAGTATTACGTTGCAAAGGGTTTTATATGTATGTAACACAATACATATAAAACCCTTCAGTTGTTATTCGATCAATATTTCATTTATTAAAATTTGGCAGATATATCCAACAGTAAAAGTTAATACGATCTCGTTAAGAAAAAAACCCTGACTTTGTAATCTCTCTCTTTAATATAAAATTAGTCTGCTCATCTAGCAAGATAATACATAATTACGGAGAGATGTTTTCAGCAGCGCATTGTATTCAACTTCAACCATGCCTTAAGCCAGCTTAAGGAAAATGATGTTTCGGAAGAATGGCCTTTAAAGATTGAAGTCGTCCCTCTTACCTCGTACGTAGTACGATATTACAGGGAAAACTAGCCCGCGTCCCTCAGAAGCCCACACAAAGCGTCCCCAGGGGATATCTTATCGTCTTCTCGTTCGTTTCTCTTTTTTTCTTCTATTCTGCCTCGTTGGTTTTATTGTTATTATACCTCTATTGTAATATTATCGGGAATTTCATGCGCCGGTGAAGTTTCCGCTAAAAGTGAAAAGATACAACGCAAACAGACGCGAGCAACGTTTGTATCGTTGTTTCGTACCGTTTTAGAAAGCGGTTTCGCAGGGCATATCTGGTTTTTAATGGAAAGATCTGGTTGAATAAGCACGTTGGATCAAAAAAATCTAAGTGATGTATAAAACTAAATCTTAAATACTTAGCTTGATTATGTTTTTATTAAGTGGAGGAATAAATGAATGAGAATTTTAAGATGAAAATCTCTTTAATTTCATAAAGATAACTAAATATAGAGGAACGTAGTACAGCTACTCGAGGTAAGTTCTTCATCGTCGTAGTTTATGATAAGTACATGAGTATCTCTTGTTGTAAATTTAATTAAGTTGGTGTTTTTCATATTTAATTTTAGGTTATAGTTTTCGAACCAGCTTTTATTTATATCTAATGCGTGTAAAATTTTATCTTTCAGGGTATCCAGATCTGTGGCTCTCAGAACAACCGACACATCATCCGCGAAAAATGCTACGAGATCACGCTGTATATTTGGCAATCGGTCCAGGTAAACTAGGAACAGGATAGGTCCAAGGACGCATCCATGCAGAACCCCCCTTTGTACTATTTCCCAGGAGGATGTAAGTATCGCACTACTGCTACTCCGCGCCTTCACACATTGCATTCTATTTTCAAGGTACGACTGAAGAAGTTTAAGACTCTGTCCCCGAACCCCGGAGCCCTCAAGTTCCTGAAGTAATGTATGGTGGTCAACACTATCGAAGGCCTTTGACAGGTCTATGTAGTATAGACTAGCCACCTAGTCGCCATCATTCACGCCTTCCAGAATTTCGGATAAGACTTGATATATGGTTGTCGTTGTTGACTTTCCTTTCTGATAGCCGCTTTGCTTATTGCTTTAGGGATTATATTTTTGTAGAAATGTTGTTAATCTTTTATGTATAATTTTTTCGAATATCTTAGATACATTGGATAATAAAGTTATGGGTCTATAATTTGTTATCTGTTGTTTATCCCTCTTCTTATGTATGAGATCTACAATTCCCTTTTTTAGATGACTTGGAAAAAGGTAGATGTTTGAAGACTGAAGTTAATCATGTAAGCTATGCATGCAGCAGATGATTTCAGCAGCGACACTGGTATCTCATCGTGCCCAATAGAGCAAGTGTTCTTTAATTCTGCAATGACGTTAACTATCTCATTTGAGTTTGTCGGTAGCATAAAACATGTTTTATCACACCTTCTTAAAGGTATAACACCTGGAAAAGTATTATTTTTGTTAGTATCAGTGCATACGTTTAATATATATTTGTTGATTTCGTTTAATTTTCGTAAATTGTCATATGTATTATTTTCCATTTGCATATCTTCTAGTATACTGTGTTTTCTATGACTTTTACCAGTTATTTTAAATACTAAGTTCCAAGTAGCCTTTATTTTATCGTTAGAGTTTATTATATAAGTCGAATTATAATTTATTTTTGCATTTTTAGTACTTTGTGTTACATATTTACAGTAAGAGTCATAATCACTTCTGGAAATTTTTCCCTTCTGAAGTTCCTCGTATAACTGACGTTTGATGCTATATTTCATTTCTAGTTCATCTGTAATCCATTTTTGTACCATTTGTATTATCTTTAGTTTTAATATATTTTACAGGGCAAACCATGTCAATCGCTAATATAATTCGATTATGAAAATACATATAAGCTTCATCTACAGTTTTCATATTATACATCTTGGACCAATCATAATCTCTTAAGATGTGTGCTATTTCACCCATTTTTGCGTTTGTATAGAACCGTTTCCTTCCGTACTTGCTTCTGCAGGGTGCAGATAGTTTTGCATATATTTCAATAATTTGACCTTTGTGATATGACAGAGCTGTTGTTAAAATTTTTGCATCAAAAGTGTTGGCATTTGTGCAAATATTATCAATTTGCGTTGAGGATTGTGTGGTGATTCTTGTCGGACCATTTATTACTTGCTGTAAACCAAAACATGCCATAATGTCCAAGAACTTTTTTTACATTTGTATCTACATGATTCCTAAAATTTATGTTAAACTCTCCTGTAAGCACCAATGTGTAAGTTCTGTATTTGGAAGATACGATGGCTTTCTCGCAGAAAAGTACGGTTTTACGAGTCGAAAAATGAGACTCAGACGTTTTTGGAGTACCAGGGTCCTGATTTTGGTCGTTTATTTAAAAAAGAAGAAAGCTTGCATATCTGGCAGATGTATTTTCTTACTTAATGACCTCAACTAAAAAATTGCAAGGCAGAAATTCTAATATTTTGACGGCATCAGACAAAATTGAAAGCTTTCGCGCTAAGTTGCAGTTATGACTCAGACATGCCACTAATGGTAATACTGAAATATTCACGAATCTCATGGCGACCGATCAAGATTATAGTTAAACACTTGCAGCTTGATCTGCAATCTATGGACTGGGTTCAAAGTTTATTCACAGATAACATTTCCTTTGGATACTTATCAATGAATGAGCAAGAAGAGTTCATGGAGCTTGAAACAGAGGATTTGCAACTCTTGCCACTATTAAAACCAAAATAAAAAAGAAAACGTCTGAGGTCGATTGCCGAAAAAATGAGAGCAACCCTGTCAACGATTGTTCCAAATTGGGACCGCCTTTGTTCAACTAAGCAGGCTCACATTTCTCATTAAACACTCTTTGTTTTTGATACCTACTTACTTGATCTAAATAATAACTGAAATATACGTAATTAGCGCAAATAATAAATAAAGTATAATTACATATTGGTTTTTCATTTGGTGTACCTCTAAAACTTCTTTTACGAATGTGCCTTGAATACAAAAAGGTTGCGGAACACTGGACTAGACAATCGTTTTTCCACCCCAAAGTCAGGGCAATAATTAGAACAAAATATCTGGCCCAAAGAAATTAAAGTAAATTATTGGAACGCAAAAATCCCAAACAAACTTAGCATTGACAATAAAATATGGGCAAAGAGATTTGTAACATTATAAGTAGCAGTTATTTTTAGCATGATGTAGTAGTTTTAATAAAAAAAATGCATTTGACTTGTAGATTATGCAACCACGCATGCACGTTATTGTAGATAGAATTTCCTATACTCTAAAACTTGTATAATCTTTATCCCATTACTCTTTGCAATTTTTAAAATTGATAATACGTTGTTATTTCATTGGAAATTGCTTGTATATTAGCCCACTGTATTAAAAATTGGCCCAATATATTGAAAATATTCCTACAGTATTATAAAATATATTAAGGTAGACTTTAAGGGATGGAATGATGTCAATGTTTAAGATTCCAAGATGACGCTGGAAGAACAATATTGATTTTTATACTTAAAATAAACGCTAAAACACAGCAAAAGAAACTTTTTATAGGAAAAAATGCAGGGAAGGTGTCAGGATCAGAAATTGGTATATTTACCTTATTACAATGTTATTGGAAAATCCACAGTTTATAAATCGTACAATACTTAATATTCGGTCAATCAGAACAATTTGCCGTAGCCAAGAATTTTATAATTTGTGGTAATTATTATCACAATTGTTGGTATTTTTAAACATCTCTTTTCGTGTATATTTAAAATTGTTTGTTCTGTTAGACAAGACTAATCTTAAACGCAACTACTTTTGAGTAAATTAGATCTGACGCTATATCCACTGTAGTTCCCACTTAGTTTAATCCTTGCCAGAAGTCCAGTGAAATAGATTCATTTAATGCATATACAGTTGCCATTGACGAAGCGAAAGCATTGCTAACTTACAAATACTTTCAAACATAATTTAATTCCAACCTTACTGCTTCATGATGTAACTTTGTGTGAAATGACGTGCATAACTTATAAATCATTAGAAATCGAGGTTGATTTTTCCCAAAGCATAGAAATGAGGTAAGGTCAAAGAAACAAAATTCCATATTAATTTAAATGCTTTCAAGTTTTGCAGCGTTGGAAACACATAGAGATAATATTAATGAACCTATTTACAATATTGACATGATCAGATGTTCGATATCGTCTTTTGCTGAGAAAATTTACCTTCATTAACTCAACGGCAGATCCGCAATTCCCAATCAGCTGGATAAACAAACAAGAGCAGGTTAATGCGGTAAATACCCTTCTCTCCAGCGCATTCGACATAACAGACCTATAGACCATACACTGTACCACTTGACAAGCTTAGCTGCTTCGTAATGAGTTCCACTTGTAATTGATTGCTATTATCCCATCTACTGTTCTGCAGAATAGAACCAATTATATGCGTTTTAATAGATACAGTTATCAAAAGAAATTTATGTCAAAATCTGGCGTTTCTCGAGTTATAACTCTCGTAGAAGTTTTATTCGTTGTAGACAGATATATCGTACCAGAATTGAATGTTATATATCCCTATTTAGACGAAGCATTATGCGACAATAAAGAATATTGAAGTAGTGCGCTACTTATGACCTGCACTGTACGCCTGTCATCCGCTGCTGAACGAGATAAAATCTGCACCATGCTTTTATCTCGTTCAGCGTCGGATGACAGGGTTGTAATGATTCTTTAGTTATTTCCAAATATTATTTTTTAGTTGGGCGCCAATGATTTGAGTTCGGATTTGTAAATAATATCTACTAATTAATTGAAATAAATAAAAAAAATTAGCATAATACTCTTTTATCGTTAATTTAATCGCTCTCAGATCATCCGGTCCTACACACAAAAAAATCTATTATCAATCTGAACATTTTTATTTATTCAGAAATCCAAACTTAATATATATTTAAATGAACTAAATCTTGCTGGTTAGAACATAAAAGTAAATTCTCTGAAAACACAATATACTTTTAGAATAAATAGTATAAATATTTGCATTGAAGTATACTTCCTCCAAATTAACATTGATATTGTTGTAGGGAATTAATCTATGCAATAATAGTGCGAAAGTCTGTAGATTCAAAATAAAATCCCTTATACGTTTGCTATAATGAATTACTATATAAAATTATTAAATGTTTTGTACTGAAAACATGAAATTACAAATATAAATTACCATAATATTGAAACATTTGAAACGAATTTTACCCCACCATTTTATGCACTAAAACTTGTCTGTCATTGGTTCCCTCTTTTCTAGGGGGGGGGGGAGGGGGTTGGTTGCATATACATACGGTTTACTTGGCGTCACCGTTTGATTGACCAGCGAACAGAGTTGTTGGTTGTGAGTGTATATATAAGTAAATCTAAATGGATACCCCAGCCGTTTCACAGCTACTTAGAGAATGGGGTGGAATGGGGCTGATGCACAGATGCTACCATTAACATATTCGAAGGTAAGTACATACGTGTTATCTAATATTAAAGGATTACTGGTTTAAAAAACCTTGAAATAATACTTAGAGTCAGCCCCATTGTGACGATAATATATGAACATGGTAGGTGTGTACATTAACAAACATATGTAGGTATTTGCTAGTTATTAGTTTTCAGTAGGTAATACCAGCAAATTATTATACTGATTGAAATTATATCAGTAATCAACGCCGACTAGATACCAGGCCCAGGCATTGAGTGGGAAGTATCCCGAGAACACCGGTCGCAACGACGTATACGCATAACATCTATACCTCTACGCATCAATATCCCATGCGCACTCCTGGAGTACCCCGATACGCTACCTTCTCTAGCAAGGGACATTAAGGAACGACATATTGTCCTTTACAGTGATAGCCAAGCTGCCCTTAAAGCCCTCAGCAGTTATAAGATCGCTTGAGGCCTAGTATTTCAGTGTCACAATGCTCTGGAAGCGATCGCTATTGATAATGATTTGATACTCAGATGGGTTAAATGTGATAAAGGTAATCTGGGAAACGAGGCTGCCGATAGGTTGGCAAGACGGGGTTTGTGTTCTCCTTACATGGCACCGGGGCCTATTATTCCCATTTCTTCGGCTACACTCAATACCCTAATAAACCAGTGGACCGCTACTCTACACGAGGAGAGATAGGCATCCATAACCACCTGCTGTCAGGCACGCAAAGCCATCCCCAGGGTGTCGTCCAGGACAGCAAGATACTATTTGCAGCTTTCTCGCAGCAAACTACGTCAAGTTGTAGGGCTATTGACTGGTCACTGCAAACTTAATAAACACATGCACCACATAGGACTAATTAGCAGCCCACTCTGCCATGCATGTTACCTAGAGGACGAGACACCGGCGGACATCTTATGTGACTGTCCGGCGCTTGCCCAACTTAGAGGTTCCATCCTGGGGGAGTTCCTTTCGCTTATGCCATGTCCTTATTCTTGTTTTAATTGGATGTCTTCTGAATGGTATGCGTGACGTATTCATTTTTGCGTTTCCTGTTCCTTCTTCGGAGTTGATAGACGCGTTCTCACGAGTGAATCTTCCTGTCCTTGGGAATTTTGGATATTTTCACACATCTGTGGATTTTATTGGAAGTTTACTTGAAATAATCATTGGCCGTATCTTCGCTTGTGTTCGAAGTGGAAATTTCGTGATTACGACGGTAGATGTACCGATATTTTGGGATATAATTTGAGAACCACGCGTCCCCAACGCCATTCTGTTTCTTGTTTCTTCTCTTGGTTGAAAAACCTCGTTAATTAACAGTAAGTCAAATTTTGTTACTTCTTTTATTTTACTAATTTTGGGGATTCTGTTGTTTTAGAGGTTTCTTTTGATTCCCCTTATTCTTAACGCTGGAATCTTCCCTTCGTCTTGTGTCAGGTTTTGAATTACCCACGTGCGGCTGAGAATTTTTGTGACCTCTTATGTCCTTCGGAGAACCCACCTCCTCCGGAATTCACACTGGGCCACCTGTTTTGGCTGCTGCCGAGTCAGTCCCAGAGGGTTCGCCTTGACTGTCCGTATAGGAGAGGATTTCCACGCCCCGCTAACAGCCAATTGAGGGCAAAGCTAAGTTGCGCGCTTCTTTTAGTAATCTCTCTTGCCTACAAAATTTGATAACAGAAAACCACCCCCGATCATTCATTTTTTTTTGTGTTTTCTTTCACGATCCTGTAAATTTCACATGTTATATCCTGAATCGGAGGGTGCTACTTGGGACTAACTCAGCAGAATATTGTAAATTCAGTACATTCATTTACTTGTCAAGTTCAGTATAATTGTTTAAACATCAACCGACTGAATATCGGCTTGTCATATACAGGGTGATTTTTTCACCATAAATGTAGTCGATTCAAATATTTAGTTTTATTTTTGTTTTTGTATTTGGAACGTTTTCTTGAATTTCAATTAACTTATATCGTGAGAATTATTTGTGTAAATCAATGTGAACTGATTGCGTTGGCCTTGCGACCGTAGGACTGTCTGTTATTATCGCAACATTTACTGTATATGTATACTCGCCGATACCGTTTAATAATACTGAGTACAATATATTTACTATTTGAATTGTATGTCAAATCTAGCAATAAAATTTTCATTGTCTTGTCAGTAATCTCAGCCTTTTTTTATTGTATGGGCTTTTGCAAACCGCTTCACCCCTCGATTTTCATTTTATCACCGTGGATTCCTGCTTACCTTGGGGGCATGAAAAGGTAAGTAAACCTAAGCAGGTGGCGCCGAAATTTTATCCATCTGAATTCTTTGGGTCTGTGCGACTATCAACCCACTCCCTCGCCGACGAGCCGGCTGGCACCCTGCATGATTGCCGAATATCATCATTTATTTGAAGCTTGGTAAAGCAGAGGCGCATCACCTTTTCTACTCTTTTGAATTCTTGCCTCGCGATTTTTCCTGGTACTCTACCGTCGTTTTCGGTGCCGGTAAATTAGGTAACATATGGCCAGCTTAGGCGGCACCTCACATGCTACACTGCTCGAGTTCATTCTTCACTTGGGTTGGCTCGAGTATGCTGCGGGTGAGTGACCCTGCCTAGGGAAGGTAGCACAATCGGCCCGGTTAAAGTGGCGTAAGTGCGCGTGATTAGCCACTCTTCCCAACCAACAATCCAGAATCCAGAGAGGTCAAGATTGTCATCATAAAATAGGCCCCTTCAAGACAAATGATTTGCATTCACATTTTTTGATCGGATGCGTAGTTTTCCCATATCGTGTTGTAAGATAGAAAAAAAAAAAACTCATTCGCATAGTTTAAAACGTTGTAATATGAAATAGCGCAAATATGCGTGAGATTCTTTTTTTATTTGTCAGTAAGTTAAATTAATAAATAACCCTGTAAGCTGAAAATGACAAACATGATAAGCTATGATATCGATTAAAGCTTTACATATGAGAATTTTAGTATAAAAAATTGAATCCTTGATTAAAATAATGGTTTTAGTTAATTTTAAAAACTTCTTATTTTTTTGCGGATAGTTTTCTTATAAACATCTCTATTCTCTTTAACTTTATTTGTTAACGTTGCAAATCTTTGTATTGTATTGATTGTTATCCGAAGTTTATTTATTTGGATATTTTATTCCTATATTATGTATTGTTCATTGCACAACCGCTAGTATAGAAAACAATAAGTAGCACTTAGTTCTGTGTACTATAAATATTAAGAAAATATGCATTGTAGCATGTAACATGAATGCAATTATTATCGGTAAGTGTGAGAACGTGCTTGTGAATGCTGAGGTTAA
Organism: Protaetia brevitarsis; assembly: GCA_004143645.1. NCBI lineage: Eukaryota > Metazoa > Arthropoda > Insecta > Coleoptera > Scarabaeidae > Protaetia > Protaetia brevitarsis. The sequence goes on from RXPK01003136.1 coordinate 77,211, forward strand.
GTATGGCTCAAAGTCGGCCGTTGGGAAGGGAGGAAGTGGGCCGTACAATTCCTTTATCATCAGTACGATTTGACAATGTGTAGCTGATTTTGTATGGAAACGTATTGCTGTGTACTGAATGAATTAAATGAAAAATGCAAAACGGATAAGATTTTAATGAACTCAAAAGAACTATTAACCTCAGAGTTACTCTCGCGAATTAAAACTTGAATCTAACCACGAAAACTAAATTGTGAGTGAATGAAATCAGACTTTCTAAATTACCCGAAAAATTGAAAAGGTTTAAGGGGAGGTTTACATATATACATCGGAAAAGTCCAAAAACTTTGAGCTTTTTTCTTCAGACGAAGGAAAAGATATACGAAATACGGCTTTTTCTTAATAAATATATGAAAACTTGGACATTAAAAAAATATATTTTCTTTAATGACAAGACCACTATAACGTTCGCTATTTGTATCTAGGTAGCAATGTGCACAGAAAACACGGTCAGACTGCGTAAACTCTAGCATACGCAAAAGTGATCTGAAATTGAAAATAAAAAGAAGAGTTAGAAATATATTAAATTTGTTGGGGTTATACCTAAATTTAACCAAATAAGTCGAAAGCAAACAATGTGGCAGATACCTGGACTTTAATTTGATTGTTTTCTATTTCTTTTTTGTGTGTATGTGGATATAAAAATGTGGAATATTGCAATTTTTAGTATATTATAGGTATAACCTCCAATAAAAACTGTTTACATTAAGAAAACAAAAGAATTAAGTTGATATATTGAACACTTGAAGAACTAGAACTTACGCAGATTTGAAAAATCATGTTTCGAGAAAAACGCGTTCAAAGTTTCTCAGCAAAATTTTTACAAATAGTTCAACATACACTTAGTCAGCTATTCCAGCACCATACATTAATCCTTCTTCTTCTTCATACTTCTGAATTTGCAAAATTTGTTGCTTCCCTTTAGACAGCACAGCAAGTTTTGCAGCGCTGGACATACTCTGCTCTGTTCGTTGTATGCGCTGACGATCAGAATTGATGACGAAATTTTTGGCATCAAGTCCTACTGCAATTCCCACCACATTCATTATTTGTAATACAGAAAAGTAACCTTCATTGAATAAATTTGCGGCAATGTAGGTAGCAAGTTGAATTGTTTATGGGTCGCAGGTAAATCTTTTGGAGCTAGTTTCTACACACATGAACTAAACGAGTCGTTTCAGTTTTGACAATTTTTTCCAAAGCATCTTTGCAATAAATCACTCTAGAAAAAACTTCATAAATCGGCCTAATAGCATCTTGATTTTTTTTTTTGCAAGAGAGGGTCATGTATGAATGAAGCAAGCTCAACCTTGGCTTCTGCAACGCGCCACTTACACAGGCTGTCTACACCTTTTCGACAATAATGTGTCGTGGATCTGCGTCGTTGAACATTTATAAGAAATGTAGCCAAATAGCTGCCTTCATTTTTTATGCAGAATCTGGATGTTGCCTAATTGCCAGTCCATAGTACACTATTGTTAAATTATCAATAACTTTGTCAGTCAGTTTACCAGCGCCCTTTCTTCAAAGTCCACTCATTCTTTTTTGTACATCTCCAACGCATTCTCTTTTTTTCTTGAACAGTAACATCTTCGTACGGCTAAAAATCACAAATTGCTTAAAAAGTTTTCTTGTCTCAGTCGCCTATCCGAAATTGTGCGAAAATTTCTTTTAACGCATCGCATCGACTTCCATTTTTCCTGTGCTACTCTGATGATCCGTAGTGCGGTTACCTTTGCCATCATATTCTAGCCAGCTTTTCTAAGAAATTTAGTGTAAGTAAGTGCATCTGCAATAAATTGATACATTTTATGGTAAGTAGTTTTTTAAAGCGTGGGAAAGTGTGTTTTAAGTAAAAGAAATATTGTTAGATCAGTTTCTTCAAATGTGCGTTTTATTTCGGATCTAATTGCTTCATATTATTGTAATATAAATAGCTACTCTGTCGTTTATTTGTGATCCCGACTGCAGTGGCATTTCTAATCATTAAAGACAACTACACTAACAAACAATAAGTATGATATTTCGACCCGAGTAGCCCCGAGTCGAATATAGTATTACATCTAATATGCTCCGTTTGTGTTCGGTACACCCGCTCTTTTAATAAGCCGTAGCGGCTTAAACAATGCGAATATTACGAAACCGCTTTAACCATGTATGTTATATATTTGGACTTTAAAAAAATGCAAAAAACAAAAATCGATTTTTCCCAGTCAAATACATGTAACCTCCCCCTAATATAATAATTATTATAAAAGAACAGAATTTTAACCAAAGACGTTAAATTAACAATCAATTTTATTTTAAACAACGGGTTAAATGTAAAGAGTGCTGAAAAATAAAACCGTGAACTGAAGGTTCTGGCCTAAAATTACAACTGCACTTGACTCAAAATTAAAATAGGACAATGCTATTTCCTATGCAAAGCAAAATATTTGTTTGTTCAGGAAGATAATCCAAAATACACAACCTTTGAAATACTATCCACGTGGTTTCACAACCTAAAATAAACTAAATGCAAGAACAATGCGTCTACTCACCCAAACCAGGTGATTGATAAATAAAAATGAAACAGCAAAATTGAATAACGGAAAATTAACTCTTTATACAAAAATGAGAAAAAATGAACTAAAATATATCTTCCCTAAACGAAAATAATAATTGATCTTATATCTATAAAGTGCACACTTCAATATATTAACAATTATCACAAAAAGAAATCCTTGATTGACTAAATTAAAACAGAATTTAATTGAAATGAAATCTACAATAATCAAAATGAATTACAAAATGGCAATCAAAATATAAAAATACGTCTACTCACATCAATAGTCGAACAAGGAACTCCTTAACAAAATTCTACAACAGTTTTTCTTACAAAAACCCCTCTCTCAAAATCGTACAACGCAGACGTATAATATTTCAACGACAAAATTCAATAGAATCCGCATTAAATCTACACAAGCAAGCAATAGACACTTGAATGAATGGAATCAATAAAAGAAAACTTAATACTATGTAACGTTGTTTTCATTCTTTTACGGTTATCGTTTGTACTGTTTCTATTTTTCCTAGCTGTACCTATTTAACGCTTCCTCTATTCGGAGTAACCTTGGGGTGTAACATACTAAGTCGCTATAAGTGTTACATTTCTGTTAATTCTTAATCTTGCTCTTGGTATTGTCACTAGAAGTGGAGGTTACGTTAGCATTGAGTTTTACTCATTTTTACTACCTTACCAGGGATATTTCCGATCCGTGTTTTGTTCAGTCTCATTTTACCTGCTTTTTCACTGTTGTTTGTTATTTTCCATACTTTTCTTCTGTTGTCTGGGAAGAGTTGGTGAACCACGATTGTTTGTTTATTTCACTTGTCAGATGTTTTGACAGAGCGAACGAAGTTATCGGCGTTTGTTTAGTAAAGTCAGGGTTACCAACTTTTCATTTCTTAATTCTCTTCAAGTTATCATATCTGCGAGTATTTTGTATTAGTCTAGGGGTTGTTTAGAGCGTTTTGCTTTGTGGGATTTAATTTACGTCGTTTCCGGTATTGATAATTCTAGAATCGTCATTTTATCGGAAAGGTTAACGTTCTTAATTTTCGATCTTCCGTTTTGAGACTCCCGTGTTGGCTCTATAAGTGATTAGACCTGCGTTGCGTCGTCCGCAACTGTCGTTTGCTGTGTTGAATTTACGCATCTTAGTTTATGCGGATTTAAGGGCAGATTGTGTCGATTGCTGGTTGAATCGTAATTTATTTGATGGTTTGGGCGAGGTCCTAGTTTGGAAGTATTACGGTTCGCATCGCTTAGGCGGATTTTTGCAGTCAGAACGACCTTCGTATTTGCATCACCCACGTGTCGTCTGAACTCGTGTGGTTATCCTAAACCCTTGGACGCAAGGTATGAGTAACTTCCTTTCTCTTTTCGTTTTCTAAAACTTTGGTAATCGTTTCAGGGTTTCACCTTCGGGTTCTCTTTCATTTATATATATATTTTTTTGCTGTAAGCCTATAATGGTATATTTTACCGTTGCCTAATTTTGGAAGGATTGATGTAACTCCGTATTTGGATCCTTGTTACAACCTATCTTGTGCCTGCCATTCAGGGAATAAACACCGCTTAATTCCACTCTTACATATGAGTATACCAAGCCTGGAGTCAGATCCGTACATCCTGTTCTGGGGTGGCCGTCAGTACCGGAAAGTCAGCACGTATCTCCGAGGACACCAGACGTAAGGGAGGACGTCTTGGAGACGAAACATACAGGCTTGTGCTTTTAAATTTTACCTTTTTTAATTACTTTGTATACTCGACTAAATTACGGAGTAGAGTCATGAATTTAGAGTAAAGTAGCCAAATTAGGCTTCGGGGCTCTTGATTATTTTTTTTTTTACTTATTCTTGCTATTGAGCGTTGTGATATTTAAATTTATGTAAACATTGTTGTCGCGTTTTAATCTCGTTACTGTAATGATATTGTTAGCGCAATTGCATTGGTGATCATCAAGGTAACGCGTACGGAAACCCATCCGAAATTTGTCATACAAGTGTACTATAGTAACTTTTGTTTTGTGTTAATTATTTTAAGCTTGTTTTTTTTATTTCGAGCCCTAATCAGTTTAGTGACTGTTTATACGTCTTTGGACGATAGATGGTTCGTTATATACATTTTTTTTTCAATTTAAAGAATATCTCGTAGAAGGTGTATTTAATTCCACCCAATATTTAATTGGAAATATTTACAATTTCTTTTTTTACACTAAGCTTAATTTTTCAACTCTTAAAATAAATTTGTTATTTACATTTACCAAGCAAACTTGTAGTTTCGTTAATTTTCGTTACGCTGATTTCCCTCTTACTTTCAATCCCCGAATTTCCCGTTTTGACGGACGCCTCGACAGGGTATGTTTTAAAAGCGGGTGGCGCCTTTGTTTTCGTTCTCTGTTGTATAACCCACACCCGTCTCCACTGAAGCCGGCGGGACCCTGAATGACAGGTAAGAACTTTAGACCTTTCGGAGGAGTCAGCAGTAGTTTGTTTGTTTTTTTTGGCGAGAAATTTTGGTGGCGTCACAACTAAATAATTTAAAATGATACAATAAACTCTTTAACTAAATTTATACAAACCTAAATAAAATTGTGAAAAATTCTCTGTAAATTGAAAACAGCTGTTTTAGCAAGGAAAACAACCAATAACCAGCAAATATGCAACACAAAATACACTCAGCAAATTAGGTTGTCTAACCACAGCAGTATATCTAGCAATTTTTGCATACTATTTGGCGACACCAATACATTTTAGATCGCTCGCAATTCGAAGAAAATTGCAACAGAATCTATAATAGTGTAAGCGCCATCTACAGTGCCAACCGTAGAAAGGGCTGGAATGATTAGCGAAGGGCCTAAGTGGAAGGAGGAAGCGGAACCCGATGGTCCCTTCGTTTGAGATGACGTAATCAATAACATTGAGTCATGTATAAGAGATCAGTATTAATAAAATCGTATAGCTGACCACAGGTCTTTTACTTTCGAGGGACAAGCTTATAATAGTAACACAATTTCATCTGAAGTCAAGTAAACTATAAATATGCCGTTATCAAACGTACATCTGAAAACCATTTCCATAAACATAACTCCAAGGCCGCGTTCCGATTTAGAAGATCTTTATTACCGGGGTGTAAATTGGTTGACATCCAGATGTTCTAAATTACCCAACAAATCTGAACGGTCAGGGTGTTGCCGGTAACATAACCAACCTAACTCAAAACAAAATTAGAAATTATTTTGACAGTACGTAAAAGTGTAATTATAAATGAAATGGATGATTTGTTAAATATATTAGAATTGGATGAAAGTAGCAGTTCCAGTGAAGAAGAAGAAATAGAAATGGAACTTTTCCTGCCTAATCCAGCAAATCTCAGAATACCTTCCAGAATTGAGAATTTTGTGGAAATTACTGTAGAAAATTTCACAAATAAAGAATTTCAAGAAAACTTTAGGATATCAAGAGAAACATTTTTTAATTTATTGCAAAGGTTAACCCCTTCATTAGAAAGAAATGAAGGCTTACGTGGTAGGAACAGGATCCCAGTTGATCGACAAATATTATCTGTTCTCTGGTTATTAGCAACTCCAGATAGTTACAGGTAAAAGTTTAAATCAAGCATTGTGAATAGTTCATAATAAATTTTTGTAAACAGATCTGTAGGTAACCGTTTCAACATGGGCAAGTCATCTTTAAGCACATGTTTCTATCGAGTTGTGCGCGCACTTAATGAAATAGCTCCAGAGGTAATTAAATGGCCAACAGTAGGAGATCGAGAACAAATAAAGGCAGAATTTCAGAATATGGGATTACCAGGAGTTATTGGAGCTATTGATGGAACATATGTACCTATCAAAGCACCACATGACAACCCTCAGGCATATATTAACCGGAAATGCTTCTATGGCATCACTTTGCAGGCCATTTGTTCTCCAAATTTAATGTTTACGGATTGCTTTGCAGGTTATCCAAGTTCTGTGTCTGATATTAGAATATTTCGAAATTCAGATATATATCATAAATTTATAACGGAAAGGCAAAACTACTTTGGGTATGATGAATATATTATCGGCGATAAAGCATACCCAATAGCAGGTTGGTGTATAACACCTTATATTGACAGAGGTCGTCTGACCGAACGACAAATACAATTCAATACAATACACGCCAGGACACGACAAGTAATTGAACGATCATTTGCCCTTCTTTTTGGTAGATTTCGTAGATTAAAGTATCTGGACATGAATAGGGTAGATTTAATACCAAGTACAATAATTGCAGCATGTACTTTACATAATATCTGTCTTATGCAACCAGATGATGTATTTGGAGAATATGTGAACGAAGGCTTCGCAATTGTCAATAATGGTGAACATGTTGCTGAACGAGAAGAGCAACAAAATGAGGGACATATCAGACGAGATTATCTGGCTGCCAATTTATAGTTTTTAATCTATAAAGTATCTATTTGTATGTACCTGCTACTATCATTTTCATATAATAAAAGAATCCTTTATTTTCTTAACGAGCTTTTATTTCTTAAAATTAAAAAAAAACATTCTGTAAAAATAAACATACTTCATTTAAATTAAAACTTTAATCAGAACTACAATGTGTGATAATACTATATATTATTCTTCATGGCCCTTATGTACATTTCGAACATCTTTTCCTACCAAACGATTCACTAAAAGGTTTGCATTACATATACAATTTATACTAAATTGAATAAAAAATGGTACCTTTCCTGAACATAGCCTAGGCATTGATGAGCTTTATAAGAAGCATTACATTTTCCTTGATTTCTAACAATATGTAGAAAATTGCAAGCTGATCCTTTAGGATGGGCTTTCTTAACAAATAAACCTAAAAATAAAGAAAAGTTGAATATAGCACAATGAAATTGTAATTTGTCCCTCATGAATTTTTGTAACAAACTTTTATTATTCTTTAAAATAAAAATAACAAAGTGGAGTAAAAAACTAAATGTATGCTCACCGTAAATTTCTAAATCTTTGTAACTCTTTATATTGAAAATATGAAAAATAAACTCATTTCTACATTGTTCATAATCATAAATTTGATTATTTTTCACTCTTCAAGATGTTAACAATGTCTTTTAAAACAGTGACAAGCTCCCTTTGCATTGCAATTTTTTCTTTATGACGCTGGTTTTTTCCTTCTTCCCGCATTTGTGCTACAGTTTTGTACACTTCAACCTGTTCCATTTTTTTCTTTTTTTTGGGTACACATTGCTCTTTCTCGGAAACCTTTTCTTGTTCCTTTGGTAATGTTTCTAAGCTTTGAGGAATGGGCGCATCTTTTATATTGTCAGCTCCTTTACTTGAAGAAGCGACAGCGATTGGAATAATGTTAGGATCTTCCCCAAGAATCCTATCCATCTCGTCAAAATATTCGAACTTTATTGGGCTTAGCCCCTGTTTGCCTATCACCCATGTTATCCTTTTTCTCAATATATTTTGCACGTAAATATTTAAATTTATTACGACACTGATCTGTCGTGTGTGTTATCAATTTCATACTAATATTCTGCCATACTTTTTCATTTTTTATAGTAGTAGATTTGAATTGTTGCTTGTATTGTTCATATAAATTTATCAACTGCAAAATTTCATCCCGGGACCAACTACTTTTTATAAGGTTACAATTGCCACTTGTGGTACTCTTACCATTAACTTCAGATTCAAGAGATGTGTCTGATTTACTTTTTACAAGTGATGCATCCGCGTACAATAAAGTCCCAGCTATAATTTTCAATTATGCACATAGCTATCTTTGTAACTATTTATACTGTATTGAAAATAACTTACTCTGTATATGTTGTAATAATACTAACTCTCCATTAAATATAAATCCGCCATTTGGATCTAGCACAGGTTGATATTGTTCACAATCTCTACTATATTTCCCTCCATTTATGAGAACAGTCAGGTAAAAATAGATAAAAATGTAAATATTATGTCGATTCACTAACAATTTGGAGCACAAGAGCAGATAGCGCCTTTCTACATCATTTTACTATTGTCTTGCCTGTTAATGATCTGACCATAAAATTGCCACAATAACAACAACACGCATAACCTACAACCACCCTACCGCATGACTTAAAATAATACAACCACGAATGCGCATGTCAGATTATTTTCGTCCAACTTTAAACTTGGGTAAGAAGTTGTCATCCGGACGTTATCTGGATGCCTTTTCTGAACGGCGTTAAGTTTTAACTTGGGTGAACATCCGATAAATACGAACGTTTTAGTATCAAATTTTTACGTCCGGACAACGCTCGGCGTTAAATCGGAACGCAGCCCAGCGCAAAAACTAAAGAGTTTGCTGTGTTCTCAGCTGGAATTTCATCGAGACGACCTTTCGCAAAACGAAAAGCGTCTACCTCATCTAAATATCTGTTCGATACACTCTTCGAATCCCGCTATACATACGAGAACTCGCGCACGGCTCGTAGGGCACAGGTCATTTCACTCGAATTTATTAATCTGTCAAAGCGGTACGTTGCGCGAGACAGCGTCGCGTTCTACACAAATTCGTTCGTGTAGTCTAGTCTAGTCTGTATTTCGTGACGTGACGTCAGGAGCGATACGACCGACGCCGATGTAACGATGTTGAAATGATAATAAACTAAAATAGCGTGATTCAATCTGAAACCGTACGTGCATGCACGTATGGTGACTACGGCAGGCAGGGGATTACTCACGTCGACGATAGCGCCCAAGTCGCTACACGCTGCGTCAAGTTTAAAAGCGGAACGGGACTGACAAGTATAAAATTACCCGCTATATTAGTTAGTTAGGGAGGCAGGTAGGCAGATAGGTAAGGAAAATAGGAAAAAATCGAACGCGGTTAATATTCAATATATCATCGCGAAGGCATCTACGTAAATAGACGGAGATATTTCTGTATAAACCGGGAACGGCAGTAAATGGATTACGATGACACTGGTGACGCACGAGTGGGATGAGTAGCAAATACTGCATGACTCCATCATAAAGATCTGACAGCGTAATTAATGGGAACACAAGTCCACGGTGGTTTTGAAAAGCTCAGGAAAAAAAAGAAACGGATTATTTACGAGTTGTCTGATAAACAAATTAAGGTAATACAGGGCAATAACTATACCAAATGTGTGAAAATAGTCGTAAATATTATCACAGAAATGTTTTTGTAAACACAATTTTTATTTTCTTTGTTTGGTTACCTAAGCAAATGGCTGGCTTTTTTACTAAAACACTATTATAATGATTTTTCAGAAATAACTCCCTTGTTATACTTATTGTTTCATTTTCATAATTTTTACCCTAAGAAAGATATGAATGGTAGTTCATTTTGACTGGAAATACTTACTATAGTTATTAATTTGCGATGTCATCCTAGAATAATATATATTGCTCTATTTTTCAGAACAAAATGCCCGGGATTTCAAAATTTTATTTTTTTAAAGTTCAATACTTTATTTACCAATTTATTATTCTATTCAATTTATATTATTTTTATTTAGTTTTTAATTTAATTAAAATAGTAGTTTCAATACACCCAGCGACCTCTCTAAGTAAGTGAAAGAAAACTGTGAGAAGTGACTTCCTACCTACTAGGTGGACACGTGACGCTTTCAAAGGGGACCAGATCGTCTTGTCAGAATCGTACTCCGGACGCTTATTAACGAATAGGCAGTTTTTTCTCACCTAACGGGCGCACCTTCAAAACCCCGTTCTCGGTTTATTAAAATTTGAAATAAGTAATTATCGAAAATCGATGTAAAACACTTATTGTACAAATAAAAGAAACGTTTCAAACCAAAACAAGCTTAAATCTTTATTTACTTACCGAAATGATCACAAGGTACGTAAATTGGAATCAGTAAAATACTATATAAGACAATCTTTAATACAAAAACACGTCTTCGAACTTTCCTGGCATTTTTAAAGACTAAATGAGGTTAAGAGAAACGTCATATAATAAATTAAAATTCAAATAAATAACGGCGCCATCTACCCGTAAACAGCAAATACTAAATTTTTAAAGCAAACGATTATCTATGATTATCGATATTAATTAAAGATAGCTATTTTATCACAGATCATACTCAGTGATATTTATTACTAAAAACTAAACTAAATGCGGTTCTTATAAATAACCCCAAAATATCGTATAATGAAAATAAATTACACAAAAATATAAGTTTCTGATTAATATTGAAAAGAAACCGAAATAATTCCTTTCTGTTTTAGGTGAGGTAATTCTATGGAATACTAACTTGAAAAGGACACGACGCTTGGCAAGCTCTGGTGCTGGAATGCAGTTTCTAATGGAACGGGCCCCCGGTCTCGGTCAATGGCATGGAAAGGCAATCTGGTCAGGAGCTCTTCGTAGGAAAATTTGTTGGCAAGATGCAGGTATTCGAATAGGGATTACATAAACAGGAGTTGTATCGATACTTTTCTAGGTAATACTTCTTGGAACTTTGATAAATGTTTAAAATTGTGGCATAAAAACTTTATAGGAAAATTAAGACAACCGTCGTGTCTGGTAACCACCAACAGAATGAGAATTCAAATCATATTCAACGGTCAACAGCCTTCGATTGTTATCACACAGGTCGACCAACCTGAATTTTGAAAGATAAAGCTAACCAACATTAAAATACCGTTATTTTCTCTAGTTTAAGGGGAATATGCCAAACGTTAAAAAGAAAACATCCCGAGGAATGAAAAATCTCTCCGAGCAAAATATAACAATACATAAAAAAGATACCAGGTCAGTTTGAATTAACATATAAAATACAGTTTACATTATAACAAGGCAATGTTTAGCACCTAATGCTGAAAACTTGTTGACAAGACTCGAAAGCTTTTAAACCAATTAAACAACGAATAATCCGTTTCTGACAGATGAAAATGTCTTTAGCCAGGACTGAATTGCCCCAAAATATAATTCCATAGCTAAGCCTACTAAAAATTTAGGCATGATATACATTAAGTAACTGCTGGCGAGTTAACACTGATTTTAAATTACGGATTAAAAAACACAAAGTATTTAACGTGGGAAGCAAATTCTCACAATGTACTTTCCAACTCAAATGTTCATCAACCCAAACTCCCAGAAATTTAGTTTGTTCAGATCTGGTAAGTGGCTTATTATTAAGTGAGAGATTTAAGTAAAAGTCATGTGTAGGCAGAAGCTGGTACGGATGAAATCGTAAGTAAGAATTTTTATTTTCATTGACATGAAGTTTATTGATTGCAAACCATAATGATGTGTCTTCCAACAAACCATTGCAAAATATTACCCAACCTGTGAGTATCTGTGTCGACAATTACCAGGGCAACATCGTCTGCATACGTAGTAATGGACGCTTTGTCAATATTTAGGGGCAAATCATTAAGATAAAGTAAGAAAAGCACTGGTCCCAAAATGGAACTTTGAGGAACTCTCACATCATTAGGTAAAATCTTTGATACAAAATTATTAATGGAGTTGTTACTCTTGTACAAGGTATTAACATATTGCGTTCGGTCTAGCAAGAATGACTCTATGCAATCTAAGGCTTTCCCCCTGATACCGTAAGCAGGTAGTTTATTTAAGAGAGTATTATGACAAACACAGTCAAAAGCTTTACTTATGTCAAAGAAAATACCCACAGGATAAGAACCATTTTCAATACACGCCTCACTTTTGAATTACTAGATCAGTGGTTCTCAAACTGTGGTACGCGAAAATTTTTAGGGGGTACGCGGCCGGCCAACAATAAAATAAAACAACCCGGGACACGTATGGACACGTTGACGTGAGCGCGCCACTAAGGGCTTAGTCATCAGAGTGGAACTGTGTGGCCGGCCAATCACTCGTGTCACTGCACTGCAGTAGCATTGTTTGTTGTTACAAGCTCGCTCTCAGTATTGTGTTATTTTTGTGGTGTGTTGTGTTATTCTGCGGACACTCAATCCTGTTGAAACACGTTTACGGACATCTGTTTGAAAACTGAGTCAGGTACCCACGTAAGTGAATTTTACAATAAAAATTAACAATGGATAAATGGCTCCTAAAGAAAAGGCATCATGAAGATCTGCATCAAAATTCTGGGCCATCAACTTCACAAAATGAAAGTAGACCTGAACGTCTTGTTACTAATGAGCAGCTCAAGGAAAAAATAAAAAAACCCGAAAAACTGGCAAATGAACATAAAAGTAAAAAGAGAAAATATGACGAGTTGTACTTAAAATTAGGTTTTACTTGGACTGGAAGCTCAGACGAGCCTAATCCACAATGCGTTGTTTGTTCAGAAATTTTATCAAAACAATTCTATGAAAACCTTTTTTTTAAAACGCCATTTTGAAAGCAAACATGAGAACTTAGTCAAAAAGGAGTTACGGTACTTTGAACGTCTTTTGGGAGATTTGAAAAGTAGGAAAAACACGATAAACACTTTTCTGGTGCAGAACAAAATGAAAGTGCTCTAAAAGCTTCTTACAAAGTTAGTCATTTAATTGCGAGGTCTGGTAAAAACCATACTATTGGCGAAAACCTAATCTTCCCTGCCGCAGCAGAAATTGTTTCTTGTATGTTTGGAGAGAACGAGGCAAAAAGAATTACAGCAATTCCATTATCAAATGATGCAGTTTCGAGGAGAATTAGTGATAAGGCGTATGACACAAAAGAACAACTTGTTGGAGCAATTCGAGCTAGTCCTTGCTTTGGTATACAACTCGATGAAACCACGGATGTCGCTGGCCTAGCAACTGATCGTTTTTGTACGTGGCATTTTCAAGATGAAATATTTGAAGATATTTTATTTTGTAAGACACTTAAAACATCGACAAAAGGTGAAGATATTTTGAATTTGTTAGATTCTTTTTTTTTCCGAAAACCAGCTCGAGTGGAAAAACTGTGTGTCAGTGTGTATGGATGGTGCTAAGGCTATGACCGGTCACATCACAGGGCTGGTGGCCATATTAAAACGGTTTCAACTGAGTGTAAGTTCACTCATTGTGTCTTCACCCGAGAGGCTTTGGTGGCTAAGCACCTCCCTGATGAACTTAAAGATGTCCTTGATCAGAGTGTGAAAATTGTGAACTTCATAAAAACTAGGCCCTAAAATCTCGTTACTTTAAAATTCTATGCCAGGATATGGGGAGCCTCCATGGGAACTTATTGCTACATACTGAGGTACGATGGCTTCTCGGGGAATGTTTTGTCCCGTGTATTTGAACTCCACAAAAGAATTACATAATTTTTTACCGAACACAAATCCCATCTGTCTTCTGTACTTACTGATTTTGATTGGCTTTTGAAGTTGGCTTATTTAAGTGATATTTTTGGAAAACTCAAACATCTGGAATTTATCCATGCAAGGCAGTGTTTCTGATATTTTTAATATAGAAAAGAAACTGATGCAATGGTAAAAAAGATCATTCTCTGGGAAAAATAAATAGAAAATAACAACTGCGAGCCGTTTGAAAGATTACTTACATTTTTGCAGATAATGAGAAAAACATATCTGATTTCACTGAACTCAAGACTCAAATGGGCCAGCATTTGAATGCATTGAAGATCCGCATAAGAGAGTACTTTCCACCTTGGAGAAAAGTATAACTGGATACGTGACCCCTTTAATGCTGTATGCTATGGACACTAACTGACTATCTTTCAAAAGGATCACCTCATTGAAGTATCATGTGATCCCACGTTGAAAAACAAATATTTGACTGCTGTACTACATTGTTAGATTTCTGGATCGGTATTGGGAAGGAATACAAAGAACTGTCAAGCACTGCTGTTAAATTTCTTGTTGGGTTTTCCACCACTTATTTATGTGAAAGGGTTTCTCAAGTTTAACCTATCTTAAAAAAAATCTAGAAACAAATTAAATGTTGAAGATGATTTAAGATTGCATTTAACCAAGTTAAAACCCAATTTTGATAAACTGTGCAAAGGGAAACAAGCTCACCCTTCTCACTAATCTCTTTGAAAGTAAGCACTTTTTGTTCTTTAAATTTTGTGTGTGTTTGTTTTTAATGTAATAAAAATGTTTGCAAACAATATCTCTTTGTTTTTATTTAAACATGATGCGTAATTCAGTTTCAAAGGTTAACACTATACTTCTATGCTACATAGAAGGCTTTAAGATTTGTTTAATATTTTAATTATAGTTTACTTAGTACCGGTAACTGAGAAGGGGTATCTAAAATGTTTTGTGGGTAAAAAGGGGTACAGTGTCTAAATAAGTTTGAGAACCACTGTACTTAGATAATTTAGAACCTTGTTGTGATGCCTTTAAAAAATAGATTCCATACCTCAGATATCATAGCAAAATATTCTCTTAGCATATTTTTACAAATATTTCTGAAACAAAAAAATTGTTTGCCAGAAACCATACTAAAAATTACCCGATCAACTTTTCCACTTCCAGAAATCGCCGTGCGATCTCCGCAGCATTGAAGAACTCCAATGACGTTATCGGAAAATAAGTAGGACCCACCCTACCTAATAAATAAAATACGTCCACCCTTCCCTTCGAAACACGCCATCGGTCCTCTGCCCGGCCGGGACTCCACCTCGAAAACAGTCCCGGCGGCAATCAATTTCTTTTCTCGTGTCCTCATTATTCGTTGCGACCCGCTTCCTCCTAGTCTCTCCTACCTACACAGTCATCGACCGGCATCTCCGACGCCCGAAACCCTGTCCCCGACGCCGAGGGGGCAAGGCCGCACAAGTTTTGTCATTGCAGGCGCACTCCTGTGATGTCGCTTTTGTTCTCGATGTCAGTAACGGAGACCGGTTGGTGGATGCTCGACAACGTTCCTGATGCCGTTGCACTTTGTGCTTTGAGTGTCGGTTTCCTCGAGACTTAGGTCGTCTCATGCCCATCTACGCCTGGTCCCAGTCCATCGACGCCCTCAGGGAACCGGGAAGCGACGGCGACCCGCTTAACGACTTCGGAAAAGTTCCGAGTATTCGCGGAATGGATTCCTTTTTCGTGTCCTGGACGTTTTAGATTAGACGGCTGCTCCCTGACCCGATTCGCCCATCGGCCCGTTTCAAGTAAAGACGAGGGGAATTGCTATTGCGAACTCATTCAATTGCAGAGATAAAAGAAAGGCAATATTGGAAACGCTTTTACCTGGTTTACTGTAGTCAATTTGATTGTAATGGGGATGTGTAAAGTATACAAAGACGTGCGCTGTAGTTGATGATTGATCGGAAACAGTTTTACATAAAAAGGGAATTAAGCACGCTTTGTAATAGAGGTGGATGCTAAATAAATATATAAGCATAATAAGAAATAGTAAATGCTACTTTAAACAGATAAACACAACAAATTTTTCTTTACTGGTATTACAGTTGGTATTCCACAGTAACTGGTTTCATTAAAAGGTTTATGTATGTTCTATTATTTACTTTATATTTTGAGATTTTGGCACCAGTATCTGTTCGATTGGAACTATAAATGCAAAATTTCTTAACCAAAATATCACTTCCGGTTGACCGGAAATGGATGTCAACTTTGTTATTTTAAATAGAATGATATAATTTTTTATTCATTTTTGGATTCTACAACTATAAATACTTCAGTTTTCATTAGCTATTCCTATAACTACATGTTGCCGTTTTTGAGTTATTTAAGTTTTTCTTTTTTTTTTTTTAGTCTTGATCATTGCATCATTGAGAAATTAATATCTCGGTTAATACTGCAAGCAGAGACTCCAAATTTGCTATATTATAAATGTAGATATAACTCTAAGAAACGGTAAGCACACTTTACATTCTAACATACAGGGTATTCAAAACTGAGGAACAAAGTGACATTTTCAAATGCAGAAAACTCAATTTTTTTAAATAGAACACCCTGTATTTGAATTCGGAATTAGGAAGTAAATATCATCCCCTATCACTTTATATGAGCATTCCCTATACCTATCTTTAATATATTTTGAGATATGAGCGACTTTTTGTTAAACAGACTAAGTAGCCCTATCTTTAAAGGTTTGTAGCTGGCTCTGAAATGAATTCACGTCAAATTCATGTATTATTTTTGAATAACCATACAAGAATGTCTGTTCTAATAGTCATTTCTATTAATATTGCGTTGTACGAAAGTGTAATTACAATGATATACATAAACACTTTTGGTTAGTCAATGAATTTGACATTAATCCCATTCACAGCCAGCTACAAACACGCAAAGATAAGGCTACTTAGTCTGTTTAACAAAAAGTCGTTCATATCTCAAAATCTATTAAAGATAGGTATAGGGAATGCTGATATAAAGTGATAGGGGGTGATATTTACTTCTTAATTCCGAATTAAATACAGGCTGTTCTATTAAAAAAAAAAGAATACTTAGTCTGTTTAACAAAAAGTCCCTCATATCTCAAAACTATTAAAAGATAGGTATAGGGAATGCTCATATAAAGCGATAGGGATGATATTTACTTCCTAATTTCCGAATTAAAATACAGGGTGTTTCTATTAAAAAATTGAGTTTTCTGCATTTGAAAATATGTCACTTTGTTCCTCAGTTTTGAACACCCTGTATTTTAGAATGTAAAGTGTGCTTATCGTTTCTTAGAGTAATATCTACATTCATAATATAGCAAATTTGGAGTCTCTACTTGCAGTATTAACAGAGATATTAATTTCAATGATGCAATGATTATGACTAAAAAAAAAGAAAAATTTAAATAACTCAAAAACGGCAACATGTAGCTATAGGAATAGCTAATGAAAACTGACGTATTTATAGTTGTAGAATCCAAAAATGAATAAAAAAATTAGATCATTCTAATTTAAATAACAAAAAGTTGACCATCCATTTCGTCAACCGGAAGTGATATTTTGGTTAAGGTATTTTACATTTATAGTTCCAATCGAACAGATACTGGTGCCAAAATCTCAAATATAAGTAAATAATAGAACATGTGGACTACCTTGTATATTGATTATTGTAACAATTGGAGCACAGGTTTTTTATATACAGTAAAGTTTCTCTTAGACGGACATTCCTCTTGTGGTTTAAAAAAAGTGTTTCAAAAAAAACTAAGTGTGCGTAATTTAGTCGAAAAATTTCAAATCGGAAAGACTCAAGCACACTGAAAAAATTAATCTATTAAACACGTTTATTGAAATATTTCATTAATGTAATCAAAAAAATAATCATACTGAAAAAAAAAAAACGTTATTATTATAATAAACAGAATTATTAATTTCTAAAATTTATAAACCGCTGCATTAATACAATAAACACGCGTTTATTAATTGTGTTTTATTGATACTATTAAAGAAATTCATGAAATTAATGTATGTGTTTTATAAATATGCTGCATTTTAATTTTATAAAGCTATTTATTGCGCCAAACAATGATTTTATTAAAATACAATGAAATGGCGTTGGTTTTTATAAAACTGTTCATTGTATTAATGAACGCTTTAATAAAATCTGTTCGTTTCCCGCGCTTGAAAGCTGTTGACCTACGCCAAATATAAAACAAGCATTGTTTGTCCCTATTCAGAACGCCTGCGCCTGCCGCATATTGCATAGTGCATATAATAGCACGAAGTTATACGAATAGATTTGACAACTTTGTTCTAACCTTGATTGCTAAATAAGCAAGAAGAAGATATATACGACGGTTATTATACTATGTTGGGACGCTAACCCCATGGTAGCTGTAGTTTTTGCGTTTTACACGTTTTGCAACACGTGACAGAATTATAGTGGTAAGTAATTACTTATTGGCTATCAATTTGCTGTTGTATACCAGGTAGGTGCTTTATTTAGTTCTAATTGCATATTAGGTTAGGTGTCTTATTTAGTGTTAATTACATTTTAGAAAAGATACATTCTGGTGAATGAATACGTACATATATTTTCGATTTTCTTAATTATACTAATTAGCAATGATTTGCTTCATCTGTAAAAATAATTTGTCAGATATTAATTTATTAATTCGACATTTTAAGAAATGTCACTGTTTAGGTACTAGTGATACATATAGATGTTGTGAAATTTCTTGCTATGAAAGTTTTCAAAATATTAACTGTTTTAAAAGGCATATATTACGAAAGCATTCATCTATACTAGTCGATAAGGATGAACAACAAGATTGCTTACACAATTCTGTGAAAAAAAAATAAATTATGTTTTTGCAGATGATCATAAAAATACATATGATATTGGCGATACTTCTGATAATAATAACCACTTTCAAGAAGATTTTAATTTGGAGAAATTATTACAAGATGTCTTGGCATCATGCTGTAGCATTTATTGTTAATTTACATAGTAGTAATAACGTTTCTCGAAAAGATCTATGCTACATTCAGACGGCTGTTCAAAATACTTTAATTTTGCCAATTCTTTTATATTGATACTCGTATAAACGCATAAATAAATAAAGGAACCGCTAGAAATTGCAAAAAAAAATTATAATAAAGAGTACTAGCTAATAAATTAGCTAATACTCCTCTCTAACTAGAATTCTTATTTTATAATTTGTGTCAACTTAAGTTTACCATCAACAATCAAAGATTAAATCCCTTGAGCTTAATCAGATCGTTAATGCTGCTTATCAAGGTTCAGTTAGCTATGTACTTTCCTTGATATAAAATGGAAAACTACCTACCAAAGCAGCATCTTCTGTGTGTTAGACAAGTGTCTAACACTGCATATAAAATTAACTGATCCATGCAATATTTAATATATATGCAACACAATTTTAAATTCAAACATTTGATTGTGAATTATCAATATTTCAGATGGACTAAATGCCACTATCTTGTGGGCATTGCACGGATACTTCGTACCTACAAATCGAATTGTGAAGAAGAATAAGGAAGGTGGCAAGATAATAACGAAATATACAATTAAAGTAGTAGTAAAGGCGTAAGGTAGGCTTGCCTACCTTACGCCCTTTTTATTTTGCGCACATACGTGGCGTATCAAATATGGATTGTTGGCTTGGGGCCGTAGTACTACCGCAAATATAAAACATCATGTAGGGAATATTTTAGGGAGTTAAATATCTTAACGTTGCCTTCGTTGTATATTTACTAACTTATCAAGTTTTATCATGAAAATTCAAATAAATTTCAAACCAACGCTGCCGTTTCCATGTCAACTGTGAAAACCAGGGAGGCTACTGATTTGACCGTACCGCTCCACCGTCTCGTCGCTCCACAGCATGGTGGAGGCAAGGCATCGTACAATGCCTTGCCAAACCATCTGAAGCAAGCACAGACGGACAATTTTTTTGTTTTGCAAAGATTGCAAGTTTTTTACAGTTTCAAAGTAACAAATTAATGTATTTCTGCTTTTAACTGTAATAATTAGGAGAAATTTTTCCCAAGAAAATTGTTTCTCCTCACGTAGAATTCGAACCTACATCCCCTCGTTTGCCGGACGAGCGCTTTACCAATTAAGCTAATTGAGGATGATGATTCGAGCGTTTAACCGAACATACATACATTGAAAAGGCCAGCAGGACTGAAAATATGCAAAAATTGCAAGTTTTTTATAGTTTGGAAATAACAAATTAATGTTTTTCTGCTTTTAACTGTAATAATTAGGAGGAATTTTTCCCATGAAAAAATGGTAATCTTTGCATATTTGCCGTCCTGCCGGCCTTTTCAAGATCTAATATCGACGTATGTTCGGTTAAACGTTCGAATCATCATCATCTACTAGCTTAATTGGTAAAGCGCTCGTCCGGCAAACGAGAGGATGTAGGTTCGAATCTTGCGTGAGGAGAAACATTTTTCCTGGGAAAAATTCCTTCTAATAATTACAGTTAAACGCGGAAATACATTACATACATCTAAACCACTTTATACTTTTAATTAATTCTTGATTTCTTAAATTCTTCTTTGTCCGGTTGATTAAACAAACAAATAGTGTAGGTTTGTATGATTTTATTCTCTTATGTAATTTTGATAATATCTATATCTTTAGAGATCCATGACAATAAATTATTATTGTTATCATTATTATTATTCCAGTCGCTCAGAATGCAACCAACAGCTTGCAACATTTCACCCTGTATGTCACAAAAGCCGATTTCAACTAAAAATTGATTGTAAACTTCACCTAAACCGCTCACCACAAACTGCACTAAACTGGACGTACGTTTCGATAGCAAAGCTATCATCATCAGCAGAAACACTGAACTAAATAACTACCGTTGATATCACTTTGACTTAATTAGAAGATTTCTGAAAACGTAATCAGTTGGGCAGTAATGAAGTTATGTTTCATTTCTTTGCGAAGCTCTGCATGAAACAAATTTCTTTCAAATCAACGGTACCTTTTACCAACAAACTCAAGGAACAGCAATGGGTAACAGCTTATCTCCCTTCATAGCTAACCTCTTTCTGGGAAAATTTGAAACCGATCTCCAGAATACTTTGGCATATTTTCCAGGGTTTGGTGTTAGATACGTCGATGACTTTTTTGTGTGTTTTGATACTAGTAAGTGCTCAATTAGAGATTTTCTTGAACCTCAAATTCAAAATTTCCTTCTATTAAGTTTACCCATGAAGAGGAACAAACAAATGGATTGCTTTTCTCGATATGTTGATTAATAAGAAATAAAAATAAATTAGAAATAGACATATGTAAGAAAGCCCACTACTAATAACAGATTTATTCAGAAGATTCAAACCATTCATTGAAAACAGACTAGCAGCTATTAATTTTTTGGTACATCGCTTACTTATTTTCCTCTATCTACAGAACGATATGAAAAAGAACTTAAAGAAATTATTAAAATCGCTGCATTTAATGGGTTCTCGAAGACGTTGTATATAATATCATTAGAAAACATAAAAAACAAAATAAGAATTAAAAAGCGAGTACTTTAGAAATTAGTGACAAGAAAAATAAAAATATGTTAAATTATCATTTATCCAAGTACACGAAGGTCTACAAAAAAATTTTCTCTAAATTCAATCTTGACATAGTTACTACTTCAAATATAGTCTTAAAATATTTTAGGTAACCCTAAAGATCAAGTAGATAATTGGACAAATCAGTATTTATAAAATATCTTGTAAAGATTGTGATCAGTGTATATATTGGGCAAACTAAAAGATCAATTAAAACGCCGTTACAAGGAGCATTTGGCTCATTTTAAATTTAGAAGGTTTGACCAACTAGTGTAGCCCTACATATGCTTAGAAAGAACCATAAAGTTAAAACGTAAACAAACTATGTGCAATAAATTGTTATGAGGGTATGGAAATATATAAAAACAAACAATTTTAATGAATTCAGATTTAGGAGCATTAAATTCTTGTCTTTACGGTTTATTAAGTAGTAGATTAGACGGGAGTTAGGTATTAGTGACTAGTTAAGCATGACGGCAGTCAGCCATGACCGTGATCTTGTACCATGACCTTTTTTAGGTATAAATTAGGGTAGTTTTAGTGTAGTTATTTAGTTCAGTGTTTCTGCTGATGATGATAGCTTTGCTATCGAAACGTACGTCTAGTTTAGTGCAGTTGTGCTCGTGCACGGTCGGATTTTCAGGTGAAGTTCTACAGCTATTACCAGTGCCATAGTTTGGAGTAATTTCTGTTAAAAATTGAGTTAACCGCGCGTTTGAGAAATATCGCGTTAACCGCGGTTTAATATATTGGGTGGCCATTCGTTATTGTACAAACGTTAACTATAGTAGAAAAATATCGGTTTTTTAAAAGGCGGAATTGATGCTAATCCTCTTCACTTGTCAAAGTGTCCAACTTATTTACTGTCACAAAAGTGGAAGACGAACGAGATAGGACAAAAAAAAAACGGAGACTTTAATATTTATGGCAATTGGAAACCGCACGCTACAACAGCACCGACCGATACAAAATTCATTGGCCTCTTTAGAAACCCATTATTAAATCTCCAAAAAAAAAGAAAGAAAAAAAAAGAACCCGGAGGCCTGTCGACCGAAGGAAACTTTTGTTTTAAGTCCATAAAAATCGCGAATACGGAAAAAGGAACGGCGAGAAAAAAGGAGGAGAAAACGCCCTTAATATTTAAGCAAATGTCATCGGTAATCGTTTCGCCAATAGCGCGCACGTTCAAAGCAAACAATTGACTGCCTCAGCGCACGGATCGAACGCCGGAACGCGGGCGGCCACTCGACGTTAATATTTCAGCGTCACGCGGGCCTTTGTTTCGCGCGCGCTCGACATAACGAACGAACGAGAAACAGCAGGCCGGAGCCCGGCGAGTGAAGTACGGCGCTACGGGCGCCAGCCGCACTCGCTTTCGTGACGACGGCGGCAGCGGCGTTCGATTGTTAATTGAAAAACGTTCGGTATTTGTTTTCGAGTGGCGTTCGTTTTTGAGGCGACGACGCGTCGCTCCACTTCCGTCATCCACTCGATTCCGATACAATTGCGTCTCGTTCGGCGGATAATAGCCGGGATTGCGGCGGTTAATGTTCTTCCTTTCCGGCGGGTACTTTCTCTCTTCTGGATTTGTCGTCGTCGATTCTCTATTGTTTCTGTTTGGAGCGACTATATGTTGACGGCCATTAATTAATCTTTCGATCCCTTTTAGGATGCCTCTATACTCTATATGTTTCGTATAATCGAACTTCGAGATGGAAAACCGTTCTCTATTGTTTTTCGTTTCTTCATATTCTTGAATGTTGTGATGGATTAGACAAGAAAATTATTTCAAATAAATTGCTTTTAGAGTAAACAAAGTTGCTAACGCACTGCGAATGGTGGAGGAGTGATGGTGCCTTTCATAAGGACTTTCAGTTAATCCACAAAAAAACAAAGTCGGTTGTTTTGACCAACATGAGGAAACTCAGTGACCTAGGCGGCATTAGACTGTTTGGGCAGGAGCTACAATTAACCAAGGAAGTAAAGTATCTGAGCTGGAAAAATCACTTAGTCAAAATAATGACCAGGCCTACGCAAGTATTCTGGCGCTGCAGGAGAGTTGCTGGTAAAACCTACGGACTAAAGCCGAGGGTGATCCATTGGCTATATACTGCCGTGATAAGACCAGCGATAACATACGGGGCAGTAGTCTGGTGGAGAAGAACAGACGTGTCCTCCGCAGTGAAGCTGATAACCGCTGTCCAGAGACAGGCATTGCTGGGAATGACTGGTGTAGTCAACAGCACAGAAACCGCTTCTTTGGAGACCATTGTGGGCCTCCCCCGTTGGAGCTTTATGTGAGAGTGGAGGCAATGAATGCGATCCTTAGACTGAAAGCCAATAGCTTGTGGCATCCCAACTTTAGGGTCGGAGGACACATTGATACTACCATTGTTTATATACATACTAGTTAGACAACCTTATAGACAAAATAGTTACCGGATTTTTGAAAATTTTGGACAATAGCGGTAGATGGCGACACTCCGTTGATGTCCATCTCGATTTAAATAGAAGCTTTATAGTTAGACTACTCTATGCAAGATGGCCCTCTTACTTAAATATTATGTAATTGCAATAGTTACCCAAAGGTCAAGGTCCGTATACATAAGGTTACCTCCTAAGTTGTAAATGAGGCCCGGGGAAAGGAGAGGGTGGATATACGATGACGCTGTAATGACGCGCCTCGCGATCATTCTCGTGTTTGTTTACATTAAAAGGTTAATATTGGGGTATTCTGTTATAATAAAAAGAACTTGAAAGTATACTGCAAGACATTAATGGAAGCATTTTCTAATATAATTTTTTTTAAAGAATTAAATATTTAAACTTAAAACAAACAAAAAATCACTTTTCAGTGATTTTTTGTTTGCGCGAACGCGTCATCATGTATGGTGTTTTTTAATAAGTAAGATAGTGCATATATGTAAAAATAAATCGCAGTTTATTACTCCCAAACCAAATATTTATTCATTATAATAAAAAACGAATTTCTATTATTATATAATAGTAAACATAAGTAAATCAAGTAAAAAATGTTTTGTAAGTATAAGAAAAAACTATGTGCATAGAGTATCAAAACCTAAAGTAAAATGGTAGGTATATTCATGTAAAAAAAATAACGATTATATATTATCAAACTAAATACTTATTCTTCTTAATAAAAAAAAACATTTTCTGATTATTATATAATCATAAACATAAGTAAATTAAGTTAACAAAATAACTTATTAATTTAAAAACTAAGAAAACTAAAAATTGAGAAGTAGTTTTATGTAATGTTTTTTTTCTTGGCAAATTTTCGTCCCTTTAGATTTAACTTTTCTCTTTTCAGTGATATTTTTTTGTTTTAAGTTTAAATATTATATTCTTAAAAAAAAAACCTCAATTTAGAAAATTGTTCAATTAATGTTTTGTCAACAAGAACATGAAGAATTGAAAATATATTGCAAATACTTTCAATTTCTTTACATTATAACAGAATACCGCAGAATACTAACCTTCTAATGTAAACAAACACGAGAATTATCGCAAGGTGCGTCATCACAGCGTCATCTGCGTCATCCACCCTCTCCCAGCAGTTAGATAGAAATCTGTCTCTCTCTCTCTGTTATATTTATCGCGTTTTCAAATCAATTTACATTCCCCGATAGAGTTCACCACTTCCCTGAGCAATACTTTATTTTTCCGACAATGAATTTCGTTGACTAACTACATATATTTAAACAATGATACTACGGATACGATGCTGGACGAGCCATTGCTGCAAATGCCCACGGACAGTATAGCACCCGAGGTTATCTTCAATGAAAACATGAGAATCTCCATACCGAACAGAGTCTAGGCACGTAGTGATATCACTGCTTTCGATGACTGGTTCACGCACGGATCCAAATCCAGCCAGGGTGCAGGAGCCGGTATTTCTGGACCGAGCCCTAATTAAAGGATATCCATAAGCCTGGGGAAGCATGCGGGGGGCTTCCAGGCAGAAGGCGAATGCCCTTGCAGCCTGCGCAGAAATGATTGCAAATGGAAGCTGCATGAGGAGGAAAATAAGTATAATGACTGGCAGCTAAGCTGCAATCCAGGCAGTCTCGAACCCTGTAACTAAGTCAAAACTAGTTGGAGACTGCAAACCATCCCTCAATACACTGGCACGAACTACATGGTGTCTCTGATTTGGGTGCCGGGACAGGAGGATATAAAGGGCAATGATATAGCCGACGAACTAGCCAAGGAGGGCTCTAAAAGACACTTCATAGGTCCAGAGCCCGTATGTGGGATTACTAAGGACTCCGCAAGAAGGGAGATCTGGACCTGGTTAGATGAAGAAAGTACAAAGAAATGGAGGTCGACTGAAGGTCAACTCCATACTAAAGCGCTAATAGGGGATGGAGATGCTAGATTCTCTGATAACCTACTCAGATGCAGCAAAAAAGAAGCTAAAACCATTACTGGGCTGGTAACTGGACACTGTCCCCTGAAAAAGCATCTATACAACATAGGTTTGAGCAAGCGAACCGTGGTGCCGAAGATGTGAACTATAGGAGAAAACGAGTTTACATGTAATCTGCACATGTGAGGGAATAAAAGTACTCAGGCAGAAACATTTCGAGAAGGATCTATTGAAGCCTTCGAGGGTTCTCAAGTTTCCACTGGGCAAGATACTGGGCCTTCATAGAGAACACCAAGCTGCTCGAGTAGAAGTAAGGGATTTAATAGGGACGGTAAAATGAGCATCTAGCAAAAAAAGAAAGAATGTAGGTACACAGCAAAAAGTCGAGAGAAAGGCTATAGCCGGATAAGCTATGCAAATTATTGAAAAATATACTAACTGCTCTGTAATTATTATAATCGTTAGGATCTCCTTTTTTGAATAATGGGCACACAATAGCTAATTTACATCTTTCAGGAGAAATTCCGGCAGATAAAATTAAATTAATAATATGCATTAATTGCATTTTAATAAGTATTTGAACTATTAATAGAACCACTGGATGCGAGCATTTTCATTTATCAATTAATTCTTAATCAACCCAGTTCAGTGGTACACCCGGTATATATATTTTTTTGTATATTGCACTAATGGAACACGTGTTACTTTTGTACTATATTCAGTAAAGATCCAACCAACAATAAAATCCCAAATGAATAGAATTTGAACAATACACGTAGCGAGAGATGTAACATTAAGTTCATATTCTGTTTCTGTTACACTCCCTGTATTAAGTGCAATTTACATTGTGTTAGGGTATGTGGTATCGAGAAAACGACAAAATAAAAGAATGGCCCCTCCCTCCTGGCTAGGATAAGTGTCAAAAAAAGAGTCAAAAGTTGGCACAAAATGTCGAACAGTGTAGAATTGCAGGCCTCCCTTAATTCTATTTTTTGTCTGAATACTTTGCAATGTGCTTTTTATCGAAAAATTATAACTTAATAATTTTAAATTTGTATCTTAGAACATACAGTTATACCAGCATCATGTGTTAAAAGCAATAAATTCTGAGGAAATTAACATTACGTTTAAAAATAGAGGACTGTAATGTGAAAAACGAAGTGAAACAAATGGTAAAACGTAAAGTAGACAAACAAAAAACGAAGTGGTCCATCGAGAACAACGTCCCAAGCGAAAGATCGTAAATTGCACTCCTGAGCAAAGAAAACAGGAAAAGATCGGTCTCTGCTGTTGCCGTCGAAGAGAATTTCGTGAAAAAATCTGGTTGATGATGTCCGGTAAAAAGAAAGGTTGATTCGAGTAAAACTGGGATAAAAACTGCTGCTGTTATATACCTTAAAGGGTTTTACAATACAGCGAATTTATCATGGAAGTACGTACCAGAGACTCGCACGAGTAATTAATACTATTATCTATTAATAATATCGGGGATTACTGGCAAGAATAGGGTACAATAATTGTGCATAAATGATACTATTTGTTGGTTATCACTTATTATAGTAGCTTAATTTTCTATTAATGTAATTTGTATCGCTATGCTATTTGATTTTCTTTGATTGAAGTCTATTTAAATTCACTTACTTAAATTATTTATTTTGCACTTGTGGTTTGTCAACTACATAGTAACTGACAGAATGCTGTATGTATAATATATATATCCCATAAATTGCAAAAAGATTGCAGAAAAAATAATTTCTACCAGAGGTATAGTTAAAGCGGCCACACACGTTTGTTTTACTATTGGATTCCGAACGCACACAGTGTTCCAATGTTCGTAGCGCGATTATGGCCATTATGTCTAATTCATCCACATTGCATATTTATAATCTTCGCAGAGCTTGTTATAGTACTAATTGTGTAGGTAATAATATAATAACAATGTTTTTATTGACATTTACTGAGACAACATATTAAATCTTTGATTTTTAAATTCATTATTAATAAGACACACTGAAAATAGAAAAGATTATAAATAAAAGAAAGAGATTTGTACTACTTTTGTATAGTTGGTAATTGATGTTACATTCATCAAATACTTTTTGTGGCCTACCAGATAACCAAATTGTTTCTTAGTAAATGGATTTTTTTGGACATGTACTACCGATAGTAGCACAGTTCTCTCTTTCTGATCTAACTATATCTTTTATTTCTTGCGATAAGATTTTTTTTACGTTGCCAGAATTTATTTCCAAGGAAATTCTATCTTTTTCTTATAACATTAGTAGAGGGTTTTTTGGGCAATTGTCCCGGCCAGAAGCAAGATACGTACTGCGACGCGGGCCTCAAATAGTAATATAAATAAAGCAGATAAATCGTAGTATGTATTTATAAAACATGTCATATTAATAGAGTTGTGCAATTTCCTTGGGGAACAAAATCGGACAAGTGGGCGAACAACGGGCACCTTGCGATGCATTCGCATTTTATATCACCACATATTAGATAAAATAAACATTATTACATTTTTTAGAAAACCAGCACTGTTGTTTTACTGACCTTGTCAACTCTGATCGGTCATCTGCTCTATTGGAGTACATTGAATTGGAGCGCACATTCTGAATACTCCTGCCCGCGCCGGAAAATTGCCCAACTCTAAACATTAGTTAATAATTTTATCGCTTCTTTGTTCATTTATAGTTTCTTTCATAAATACACTTTTAAACGTAATGTGCTAGCGGTAGATCTTTTAAATTTTGTGTTTGTGTTACTT